>JBBPBX010048852.1:5758-25586 GCA_038048925.1 Garcialebias charrua
AGGTGTGGGCGTTATTTCAGCTTCCAATTTACATGTTGGTGCGTGGCATGTCAGCCTGTATAAAACTTCTGTTTCACAGCTGCTCTTTTGAATTGAAAAAGCCCTTTGGATAAAGGGTGAAACGTTTTCTGCAACAAATAAAGTCCAGTTGTTTTTGTATTGAGCGCTTGTTCTGATAAAACAACAAAAATTAATAATAAAATCAATTAAAAACAATGATAATATCAACTAAGATCAAAGGTAAAATCATGTGGAGGCAGAGTAGGCTTGCTTAAAAAGAAAAGTCTTTAAGCCTTGTTTAAAGTCAACCAGTGACTGTGGAGCTCTCAGGTAGTCAGGGAGGGAGTTCCACAGGCGGGGGGTAGCCACACAGAATGCCCGGTCTCCCATGGTCCTTAATTTGTCCTTTAGACAATATTTTGCTGCTTTTAGCTTCTAGCTTGTGCTCTTTTAGCTAACTTTTAGCTAGGCATTTAACACTTTTAGCTAGCATTTGCTGCTTTTAGCTTTAAGTCAAAATTTCTCTGATTTTAGCTAGTCTTTTGCTACTTATCGTTTTAACGATTTTGCTACATTTACCTAGTTACATTTAGCCTGGTTAAAACCAGACCCTTGTCCTTCACTTCGCTTCGTACTAGGGTCTGGGACTTCTCCCATAGACAAGGATTTCTCCTGTAGATTTTTGACCGGACCAATCAGAGAACAGAAGGCGGATTACCGGACCAATCAGAGAACAGAAGGCGGAGTTTTGAACGACGTCGACTGACGTCGTCAGTTAAAATGGCTGCCGCCACGAAGGAATTTTCAAGAAAACAAGGTAAAAAACTATTATTTCTTTGCTGAGAAAAAATATATTTCTTAGCTGACGTTATATCAGAAGTGTTCCTGAGCTTAACAGTTCCTAAATCAATTCACGAAATGGTCAAATCTGCTGGATTTAAATTGTTTCGGTTTGACATTTTCCAAACAGCCTCGGGTGCGCTACGAAAATAAATTATAAAAAATCGAATTTTATCTCAAATGTTTCATCCAGGCCAACAGTCAGTAAATTAGAGCCATATAATTACACACTGGTAGCAGAAAAAATATCCACCGAGTGGTTTCTGAGCTATTTATCTGAATAGCCTGGACCTCGCCAGGCTAAACTAACAAAACTCCGCCTTCTGTTCTCTGATTGGTCCGGTCAAAAATCGACCGGAGAAATCGTTGTCTATGGGAGAAGTCCCAGACCCTAGTACAAAGCGAAGTGAAGGACAAGGGTCTGGTTTTAACCAGGCTAAGTTACACTGCTTTTAGATGATTTTTGCTGCTTTTAGCTTCTAGCTTGTGCTCTTTAGCTAGATTTTAGCTGCTTTAGCATTTCGCTAGTGTCCTGCTTGTTTGATCTTTGACAGCCGAGTTTCAGCCTCTGAAGCAGACTTTAGCTGTCATTCAGCTCGCAGCGTTCTCACCAGAGTTTGACAGGAAATGACATTGTTCTGGTCAGAACCACAGAAGAAGAGTGGAGCTCACCATGAGCGCAGCTCCGGAGGTTTTGAGGACCAGCAGAGGACACGGACTGAGCGCCGCCGTGGCCATGATGTACGCTCCGACGCCACTTCCTGTCAACGTGAGGACGCCCAGGGACACCAGAGACCTGCAGAGACGTGTCCAGAACTTAATCTGAAAGATCTTGCTCGATGAACGGCTGGAGACGTGCAGCTCTAACTACGAGCTAAACAACCTCCATAAAAATATATTTAAACCGACGTTCTTTGATGTTTTATTTTATGACAAACGCCGGAGTAAACGTCACGTTTACCGAGTTTAATCATTTCACTCAAACATTTCAACAAAACCTTTTAATGACCGAGACTCAAGACGAGTTTCTTCCTCTGAAGCTCAGAAAGTCGCTAAAGATTTAGCCGATCTGAATCAAAAACAGCCGAAAGTTTTTGAGCGCAGCTGTTTCTGGAGAACCTGAAGCAGATCCAGAACCATGGCTGAGCTCAGAAAAAGTCTGAATTATTCTGAAAATAAATAAATAATCTGCTGCTGCCTTCTTCAAGAACATCTTTTGTCCCGACTTTAAACATTGAAAAACGTCAGTAAAAGTTTGTTGTAATAAATGTAGTGATACAACATTCATCTCTCTGAAACACTTTTACTGATCCTCTCAGTAAAACAGACATTAACACCATTTTATTACATTAATTTGAACCAAGACACAAATTTAAATCAATAAGAGACTTCTTTTAATTTATGTTAATTCAAATATATCAAATAAATAACCTTATGTTAAGTGAGCATTATTGAATAATGTTTGATAGTCAGAGACTCTGTGTAATTCAAATTGTTTAATTCAAGCTGAACATCCTCTTAGTATAAATGTGTAATGGTGCACTTTTTCTCTGGAACCTGCAGTAAAGAACAGTGATACGGTTTATCTCATTTGGTTTGAATTCAGGACAATAATCACCTCACAAGAGACTCTTTGTTTTTGTCCTAATTAATAATCAGAAGATAATCTCTGGTTTTGTTATTTTCATCAGTAGGTTTCAAATGTGATCCTGTAATGACGTTGTTTTATTCATAGTGACAGGTCAACAGTGTTTGTTTAAAAGTGTTAAGACAGTTTTTAATCAGCTTTATCATAAAATGCTGGCGTCTAAAACTCTGACATAAACTAACCTTTTGACCTCTTCCTCTGCACCTCCTCATTCACGCCTCCTCCCGGTGCCACTGGCCAATCGAGAAGGACTCAGTACTGTAACTGGGTCAAGTTCCCAGTAAAAGCTCTGACTTCCTGTTTTTCTTCAGTCTGCTGGGGAAATTGAACTATGATGTTTCGCCTAAGAGCTGGATGAACGTCGGTCAAAACGCCAATGACACGTCATCAGCTAAGTACTCATAGCATATTTAATGTTCATTGTAGCACTTTGAGATTTGTTTAAAGCTCCACTGACATCATCTTTTAACTTTCCATAAAATGGCACAACATATATATATATATTAAGATTGACCTCTGATCGTTTTTGCTAAAACAATGTTAAATTAATTAGAATTCCTCTCAAAAACAGTTTAAAATTAGCGCCATTTTTTTAACACGATAAATAGGGATTTCCCCGTCGCAGGATGATGACGTCATAACAAGAATTTTCTCTACTGCGCAGCTTGAAAACAATGGAGGAGCTACAAACTCGATCCGTCCAATTTAGCCATTTAAAAGTTAATTTTTTAGCGGATTGTCTTCAGAGAAGCCAAAGTTATTTCCAGTAAACAGCAGGTTATAATGTTTTTCAGCTCCTGCTGGTTTTTGGAGACCTTCACTTCATGAGGTGAGCAGCTGTGTGTGGAGTTACATGAGCTGCATGTGGACGAGGCAGAAGTAATTCTACAACATGTACATCGTCTCCACAGCACTGAAATGGTAATATATTACCCAGCTAGCAAGCAAATGTTCAGATGACGTTCAGTGAACGTCGTCTAAAGGTCGAATGTCGAATGTTCAGGACCCAACGTTGTCTGAACGTTGCCTCAACGTTAACCCTGAACGTTAACGCTGAACGGTAACTCACTGTAAGAAAAAAAAATTGGTGTAATTTCATTCAATTAGTTCTTACACCTTTGAAACTTTAATGGTTGTTATTATTTATGACCAAATCTCTATTTTTGTTTTGTTACAAAAAGTGTGCACTTCTGACATTGTCTGAACATTGCCTGAACATTGTCTGAACATTGTCTGAACATTGCCTGAACATTGTCTGAACATTGCCTGAACATTGCCTGAACATTGTCTGAACATTGTCTGAACATTGTCTGAACATTGTCTGAACATTGTCTGAACATTGTCTGAACATTGTCTGAACATTGCTCTGAACATTGTCTGAACATTGCCTGAACATTGCCTGAACATTGTCTGAACATTGTCTGAACATTGCCTGAACATTGTCTGAACATTGTCTGAACATTGTCTGAACATTGTCTGAACATTGTCTGAACATTGTCTGAACATTGCCTGAACATTGCCTGAACATTGTCTGAACATTGCCTGAACATTGCCTGAACATTGTCTGAACATTGTCTGAACATTGTCTGAACATTGTCTGAACATTATCTGAACATTGTCTGAACATTGTCTGAACATTGTCTGAACATTGTTTGAACATTATCTGAACGTTGTCTGAACGTTTCCTGAACGTTAACGCTGAACGTTCACTCACTGTAAGAAAAAAAATTGGTGTAATTTCATTCACTTATTTCTTACATCTTTGACACTTTAATGGTTGTTATTATTTATGACCAAATCTCTATTTTTTTCACTTGACATGACAATCATGTTTACTGTGACTTCTTTAATCGGTCTTTATATCTTCAATAGAGCAATGGGCCCACGTACGAGACCCCCACTCATATGGGTTCTTTATCTATAACCATAATTACATGGTTGTTATTGTCACCAGATCTCTATTTTTGTCTTGTTATAAAAAGTTTGCCCTTCTGATTTTGTCTTATCACTGTAAACTATCAATTGCTGTGAAAAACAAATGTTTGCTGTGATCATTTAATCAGTTTTTTTTAATATTTAAAAGCTATGGTTATTGTCACCAAATCTTTATTTTTGTCTTGATATGAAGTGCACTGACGTTTTCTGAATGTTTGCTTACTGTGAGAAAAAAAAACCAGTGGCATATTTTTATTTAATTAGTTTTTTTAATCTTTAAAACTTTAATGGTCATTAATTATTATCACCAAATCTCTATTTTTGTTTTGAAGTGCACTTCTAATGTTGTCTGAATGTTGTCTGAACGTTCACTCTAGACATTCAATGTGAAAAAACATGTTTGGTGTGATTTAATTTAAAGAGTATACAAACATAATGGTTGTTATTATTTATCACCAAATCTCTATTTCTGCGTTGTTGTAAAAAACTGTACACTTCTGTTAGTTAGATGTTTAAGAGAGGGTTTAGGGCCCTCTATTCTCCCACAGTACTTCTCTCAGTTAAACTCTGGAACCAGCTAGAGTACTTCTCTGGTGCCAGAAAATGGCTTCCATTAACTCCTGTTTATCCCCCCAGAAGCAAAACCTTGTTGTTCTGGTGGTTTGATTGAACACTGTGACAGTTGAGGGTGGGCAATCACAACCCCCACTGTTGGTTGGAGGCCCTTTCATTGGCCCTTTGATTTCTCCCAGGATGCCTTGTGGTGAAGGTTTCCCATCATTGCCACCATTTTACTTTGTTTGGTTCAAAACAGAGGAGCACCGCCCTGCAGCTGGATCTTGATGCTTGAACCAAATCCAAATCCCTGGTCAGCAGATACCAACAAGAAAGGTAAGGGCTTGAGGCCTTATGCTCCTAACCCCAGTTGAATAATGAAGGTTTGTGTTTGCTCATTAAATTATTCTGAATTAATTATAATTTATAAGCTGCTTCCAAGTTACACCAAGACAGGTTTAAGGCTTTTGAACTGCAACTTCAGATGTTTTACTTAATTTCAGAGTTAGCTAGCCTCAAAAATATTTGAGTTTTGCTTCTAAAGCTAAAACTTTCTCCAGTGAGCAGCTGTTTCCTCAGCATCAGTTCTAGATGTTCTGTAACCGTCAGACTGTGGTTCTGCTGGAACTTTAAAACAGAACGCAGCTCACCCCGTCATTCCCGTCTCTCTGTTTCATCGGGTTTGGGTTTAGGAGTCCTATGACGGTGCCTGAATCCCTCTTCCAGTGCTCGTGGTCGCCGAACAGGAAGAGAGAAACGAACACGTCCAGGTTGTGGAGGTCACTTACGCAGCGACTCTCAACAGATCAACTGACAAGAACTACATAAACTCTGAGACCGGTGAGTGTTTAAAGCAAACACAAAGCTTCTGAACGGTTTGAACCGTACAGATAGAAAGAGTTCACTCAGCTGGATAAGGTGAAGAAACTTGAAGACGTTCAAGTGGAAAGATTATTTTTANGAAACGATTGAAGAACAAACGTTCTGCAGGATTTCTCCGAAGAGATCAACAAAAGTCTCATAAATCTTTCAGCCGTTTCTTCGGGGGTTTCCTCAGAGGATCATCTCCTCGTATCTCAGCACGCTCCTCTGTCCCACCAACCCTCTGCAGATCCTCCATTCATCCATGAACCTTCTCTCCGACAGCTCCATGTCCAACATCCTTTGTCCATTCTGTCCACTGTCCCTCTTCTACACAGGCCCTTACCCTGCCAGCCTGTCCAACTTTGTCTTTTTTTTGTTATCACTTCTTCTCAGTGTCTCCGTTGATTTAGTCTTTCTTTGTCTTTGAGTCTTTAAGACTCAGTACTGAGTCAGCGCTGTTGAAAGTTTTTACCGACGTTCTTTCAGCCACAGACTCTGGTCAGTGTTGATGCTGCTGGACGTAACTGCTGCCTTGGACACAGTGGACCATCAGGTCCTGGAGAACTGGGTGGGCATTCCTGCTCTACAATGGTTTAGATCCTCTTTAACAGAGAGAAGCTTCTGTGTGCGTATTAGTGCTGTGTGGAGTGCTCTGTAGCGCCTCTCACGGATGGAGTACCTCAGGGATCTATACTGTACTTTGCCCCCTTCTGTTTTCCCTTTACTTCCTTGGGGATCTATTGTCCGGAAACATGGTGTTTTCATTTTTCTGTTGATGACAGCCAAATGTATATGCCACTAACAAAACAGGACTCCGTGAACCAACTCCTGTTATGTATGGCAGAAGTCAGCGCGTTTTACATTTTAATGGGAAAAAGACTGAGGTCTTGAAGTCCAAGCTGATCTGGGTCCTTGAACACATCATCTGACCGAGAGGCTTTCATCACAACTCATCTGGACCACTGTAACTCACTTTATGCGGGTCTGAGCCAGTTATTACAGACTGGACTTCAGCTGGTTCAGATGCTGATGCTCATCTTTTAACTGGTACCAGGAAACCAGAACACATCATCCCTGTTTTAAACTCACCGGCTCCCAGTTCATTTCCAGATTAATCTGAAGGTTGTTTGTTTCCAAACGTCTTCATGGTCTCACAGTATCTGTCCGACCTGCTCCAGCTGTTCCCTCACGCTCTCTGAGGTCAGCAGATCAGCTGCGGGTGGTCGTCCCAAAGTCCAACAGGAGGCTGAGCGGTGACCTCTGACATCACTTCCTGTTTTTTAACTCGGCTTGACATGTTGGTTTTACTGTTTATAAATTATTATTTTTATTTTTACTGTGCTGTTTTATGATTTTAACGGTTCATTTCGTTTATGGTATCTGTTGATTTTATGTTTTTTATGCTTGTATGCGTTAGTGTGCAGCACTTTGGTGTTGTTTTAAAATGCTTTATGAATAAAGTTGTATTGTACGTCATCTTTATCATGTTTTACTTCGGCTCTTTTGTAGTCATCACTTTCTTGTGTTGACGGCTCCCTTCAGAGTCCACCACAATGAAGGTCTGAACATGGTAAATGGTAAATGGAGGTTATTTATATAGCGCTTTCCAGCCCCCTGTGAGGGGCCCCAAAGCGCTTTACAATACCAGCCATCCACCCATTCATTCACACATTCATACACCGGTAGTGGTAGCCTGCCTTGCAAGGCGCCATCCAGACCTACCGGGAGCAATTCGGGGTTAAGTGTCTTGCCCAGGGACACAACGACACATGGTGTGGGGAACTGGGATTCGAACCTCCAACCTTCCGATCGGGGGACGACTGCCATTACCACTACACCACGGCTGCCCCAAACATCACCAGCTCCTCCACCTGTCTGACTCCAAACCTCACAGCAGGTCTGACCATCCTGTAAACCTTCTCCTCGTCTCCTTCACCTCTCACCTCCATCTCCACCCTACTGCTGCTCCTTCACCTCTCACCTCCATCTCCACCCTACTGCTGCTCCTTCACCTCTCACCTCCATCTCCACCCTTCTGCTGCTCCTTCACCTCTCACCTCCATCTCCACCCTACTGCTGCTCCTTCACCTCTCACCTCCATCTCCACCCTACTGCTGCTCCTTCACCTCTCACCTCCATCTCCACCCTACTGCTGCTCCTTCACCTCTCACCTCCATCTCCACCCTACTGCTGCTCCTTCACCTCTCACCTCCATCTCCACCCTACTGCTGCTCCTTCACCTCTCACCTCCATCTCCACCCTACTGCTGCTCCTTCACCTCTCACCTCCATCTCCACCCTACTGCTGCTCCTTCACCTCTCACCTCCATCTCCACCCTACTGCTGCTCCTTCACCTCTCACCTCCATCTCCACCCTACTGCTGCTCCTTCACCTCTCACCTCCATCTCCACCCTACTGCTGCTCCTTCACCTCTCACCTCCATCTCCACCCTACTGCTGCTCCTTCACCTCTCACCTCCATCTCCACCCTACTGCTGCTCCTTCACCTCTCACCTCCATCTCCACCCTACTGCTGCTCCTTCACCTCTCACCTCCATCTCCACCCTACTGCTGCTCCTTCACCTCTCACCTCCATCTCCACCCTACTGCTGCTCCTTCACCTCTCACCTCCATCTCCACCCTACTGCTGCTCCTTCACCTCTCACCTCCATCTCCACCCTACTGCTGCTCCTTCACCTCTCACCTCCATCTCCACCCTACTGCTGCTCCTTCACCTCTCACCTCCATCTCCACCCTACTGCTGCTCCTTCACCTCTCACCTCCATCTCCACCCTACTGCTGCTCCTTCACCTCTCACCTCCATCTCCACCCTACTGGTGCTCCTTCACCTCTCACCTCCATCCCCACCCTACTGCTGCTCCTTCACCTCTCACCTCCATCTCCACCCTACTGCTGCTCCTTCACCTCTCACCTCCATCTCCACCCTACTGCTGCTCCTTCACCTCTCACCTCCATCTCCACCCTACTGCTGCTCCTTCACCTCTCACCTCCATCTCCACCCTACTGCTGCTCCTTCACCTCTCACCTCCATCTCCACCCTACTGCTGCTCCTTCACCTCTCACCTCCATCTCCACCCTACTGCTGCTCCTTCACCTCTCACCTCCATCTCCACCCTACTGCTGCTCCTTCACCTCTCACCTCCATCTCCACCCTACTGCTGCTCCTTCACCTCTCACCTCCATCTCCACCCTACTGCTGCTCCTTCACCTCTCACCTCCATCTCCACCCTACTGCTGCTCCTTCACCTCTCACCTCCATCTCCACCCTACTGCTGCTCCTTCACCTCTCACCTCCATCTCCACCCTACTGCTGCTCCTTCACCTCTCACCTCCATCTCCACCCTACTGCTGCTCCTTCACCTCTCACCTCCATCTCCACCCTACTGCTGCTCCTTCACCTCTCACCTCCATCTCCACCCTACTGCTGCTCCTTCACCTCTCACCTCCATCTCCACCCTACTGCTGCTCCTTCACCTCTCACCTCCATCTCCACCCTACTGCTGCTCCTTCACCTCTCACCTCCATCTCCACCCTACTGCTGCTCCTTCACCTCTCACCTCCATCTCCACCCTACTGCTGCTCCTTCACCTCTCACCTCCATCTCCACCCTACTGCTGCTCCTTCACCTCTCACCTCCATCTCCACCCTACTGCTGCTCCTTCACCTCTCACCTCCATCTCCACCCTACTGCTGCTCCTTCACCTCTCACCTCCATCTCCACCCTACTGCTGCTCCTTCACCTCTCACCTCCATCTCCACCCTACTGCTGCTCCTTCACCTCTCACCTCCATCTCCACCCTACTGCTGCTCCTTCACCTCTCACCTCCATCTCCACCCTTCTGCTGCTCCTTCACCTCTCACCTCCATCTCCACCCTACTGGTGCTCCTTCACCTCTCACCTCCATCTCCACCCTACTGCTGCTCCTTCACCTCTCACCTCCATCTCCACCCTACTGCTGCTCCTTCACCTCTCACCTCCATCTCCACCCTACTGCTGCTCCTTCACCTCTCACCTCCATCTCCACCCTACTGCTGCTCCTTCACCTCTCACCTCCATCTCCACCCTTCTGCTGCTCCTTCACCTCTCACCTCCATCTCCACCCTACTGGTGCTCCTTCACCTCTCACCTCCATCTCCACCCTACTGGTGCTCCTTCACCTCTCACCTCCATCTCCACCCTACTGCTGCTCCTTCACCTCTCACCTCCATCTCCACCCTACTGCTGCTCCTTCACCTCTCACCTCCATCTCCACCCTACTGCTGCTCCTTCACCTCTCACCTCCATCTCCACCCTACTGCTGCTCCTTCACCTCTCACCTCCATCTCCACCCTACTGCTGCTCCTTCACCTCTCACCTCCATCTCCACCCTACTGGTGCTCCTTCACCTCTCACCTCCATCTCCACCCTACTGCTGCTCCTTCACCTCTCACCTCCATCTCCACCCTACTGCTGCTCCTTCACCTCTCACCTCCATCTCCACCCTACTGGTGCTCCTTCACCTCTCACCTCCATCTCCACCCTTCTGCTGCTCCTTCACCTCTCACCTCCATCTCCACCCTACTGCTGCTCCTTCACCTCTCACCTCCATCTCCACCCTACTGCTGCTCCTTCACCTCTCACCTCCATCTCCACCCTACTGCTGCTCCTTCACCTCTCACCTCCATCTCCACCCTACTGCTGCTCCTTCACCTCTCACCTCCATCTCCACCCTACTGCTGCTCCTTCACCTCTCACCTCCATCTCCACCCTACTGCTGCTCCTTCACCTCTCACCTCCATCTCCACCCTACTGGTGCTCCTTCACCTCTCACCTCCATCTCCACCCTACTGCTGCTCCTTCACCTCTCACCTCCATCTCCACCCTACTGCTGCTCCTTCACCTCTCACCTCCATCTCCACCCTACTGCTGCTCCTTCACCTCTCACCTCCATCTCCACCCTACTGCTGCTCCTTCACCTCTCACCTCCATCTCCACCCTACTGCTGCTCCTTCACCTCTCACCTCCATCTCCACCCTACTGCTGCTCCTTCACCTCTCACCTCCATCTCCACCCTACTGCTGCTCCTTCACCTCTCACCTCCATCTCCACCCTACTGCTGCTCCTTCACCTCTCACCTCCATCTCCACCCTACTGCTGCTCCTTCACCTCTCACCTCCATCTCCACCCTACTGCTGCTCCTTCACCTCTCACCTCCATCTCCACCCTACTGGTGCTCCTTCACCTCTCACCTCCATCTCCACCCTACTGGTGCTCCTTCACCTCTCACCTCCATCCCCACCCTACTGCTGCTCCTTCACCTCTCACCTCCATCTCCACCCTACTGCTGCTCCTTCACCTCTCACCTCCATCTCCACCCTACTGCTGCTCCTTCACCTCTCACCTCCATCTCCACCCTACTGCTGCTCCTTCACCTCTCACCTCCATCTCCACCCTACTGCTGCTCCTTCACCTCTCACCTCCATCTCCACCCTACTGCTGCTCCTTCACCTCTCACCTCCATCTCCACCCTACTGCTGCTCCTTCACCTCTCACCTCCATCTCCACCCTACTGGTGCTCCTTCACCTCTCACCTCCATCTCCACCCTACTGCTGCTCCTTCACCTCTCACCTCCATCTCCACCCTACTGCTGCTCCTTCACCTCTCACCTCCATCTCCACCCTACTGCTGCTCCTTCACCTCTCACCTCCATCTCCACCCTTCTGCTGCTCCTTCACCTCTCACCTCCATCTCCACCCTACTGCTGCTCCTTCACCTCTCACCTCCATCTCCACCCTACTGGTGCTCCTTCACCTCTCACCTCCATCTCCACCCTACTGCTGCTCCTTCACCTCTCACCTCCATCTCCACCCTACTGCTGCTCCTTCACCTCTCACCTCCATCTCCACCCTACTGCTGCTCCTTCACCTCTCACCTCCATCTCCACCCTTCTGCTGCTCCTTCACCTCTCACCTCCATCTCCACCCTACTGCTGCTCCTTCACCTCTCACCTCCATCTCCACCCTACTGCTGCTCCTTCACCTCTCACCTCCATCTCCACCCTACTGCTGCTCCTTCACCTCTCACCTCCATCTCCACCCTACTGCTGCTCCTTCACCTCTCACCTCCATCTCCACCCTACTGCTGCTCCTTCACCTCTCACCTCCATCTCCACCCTACTGCTGCTCCTTCACCTCTCACCTCCATCTCCACCCTACTGCTGCTCCTTCACCTCTCACCTCCATCTCCACCCTACTGCTGCTCCTTCACCTCTCACCTCCATCTCCACCCTACTGGTGCTCCTTCACCTCTCACCTCCATCTCCACCCTTCTGCTGCTCCTTCACCTCTCACCTCCATCTCCACCCTACTGCTGCTCCTTCACCTCTCACCTCCATCTCCACCCTACTGCTGCTCCTTCACCTCTCACCTCCATCTCCACCCTTCTGCTGCTCCTTCACCTCTCACCTCCATCTCCACCCTACTGGTGCTCCTTCACCTCTCACCTCCATCTCCACCCTACTGCTGCTCCTTCACCTCTCACCTCCATCTCCACCCTACTGCTGCTCCTTCACCTCTCACCTCCATCTCCACCCTACTGCTGCTCCTTCACCTCTCACCTCCATCTCCACCCTACTGCTGCTCCTTCACCTCTCACCTCCATCTCCACCCTACTGCTGCTCCTTCACCTCTCACCTCCATCTCCACCCTACTGCTGCTCCTTCACCTCTCACCTCCATCTCCACCCTACTGCTGCTCCTTCACCTCTCACCTCCATCTCCACCCTACTGCTGCTCCTTCACCTCTCACCTCCATCTCCACCCTTCTGCTGCTCCTTCACCTCTCACCTCCATCTCCACCCTACTGCTGCTCCTTCACCTCTCACCTCCATCTCCACCCTACTGCTGCTCCTTCACCTCTCACCTCCATCTCCACCCTTCTGCTGCTCCTTCACCTCTCACCTCCATCTCCACCCTACTGGTGCTCCTTCACCTCTCACCTCCATCTCCACCCTACTGCTGCTCCTTCACCTCTCACCTCCATCTCCACCCTACTGCTGCTCCTTCACCTCTCACCTCCATCTCCACCCTACTGCTGCTCCTTCACCTCTCACCTCCATCTCCACCCTACTGCTGCTCCTTCACCTCTCACCTCCATCTCCACCCTACTGGTGCTCCTTCACCTCTCACCTCCATCTCCACCCTACTGCTGCTCCTTCACCTCTCACCTCCATCTCCACCCTACTGCTGCTCCTTCACCTCTCACCTCCATCTCCACCCTACTGCTGCTCCTTCACCTCTCACCTCCATCTCCACCCTACTGCTGCTCCTTCACCTCTCACCTCCATCTCCACCCTACTGCTGCTCCTTCACCTCTCACCTCCATCTCCACCCTACTGCTGCTCCTTCACCTCTCACCTCCATCTCCACCCTACTGCTGCTCCTTCACCTCTCACCTCCATCTCCACCCTACTGCTGCTCCTTCACCTCTCACCTCCATCTCCACCCTACTGCTGCTCCTTCACCTCTCACCTCCATCTCCACCCTACTGCTGCTCCTTCACCTCTCACCTCCATCTCCACCCTACTGCTGCTCCTTCACCTCTCACCTCCATCTCCACCCTACTGCTGCTCCTTCACCTCTCACCTCCATCTCCACCCTACTGCTGCTCCTTCACCTCTCACCTCCATCTCCACCCTACTGCTGCTCCTTCACCTCTCACCTCCATCTCCACCCTACTGCTGCTCCTTCACCTCTCACCTCCATCTCCACCCTACTGCTGCTCCTTCACCTCTCACCTCCATCTCCACCCTACTGCTGCTCCTTCACCTCTCACCTCCATCTCCACCCTACTGCTGCTCCTTCACCTCTCACCTCCATCTCCACCCTACTGCTGCTCCTTCACCTCTCACCTCCATCTCCACCCTACTGCTGCTCCTTCACCTCTCACCTCCATCTCCACCCTACTGCTGCTCCTTCACCTCTCTGGTGGTCCAATCATAGCTTTGGACGATCGAACCCAGGGACTTCTCCTTCACCAAAGTCCACGCTGGATAATCCAGGTAAAAATCCATCAATGTTCCGTCAGGTCATCTGGACAGATTCTTCTCTGCTGAGATGTTTCATCCTTCATCCAAAGGACTTCTTCAATCTGAGGAGCCACCAAACAAACTGATTCCTACAAACAGCACACACTAGTGGAAAAAAACAGTTTGCTGGTGCTAAGATGGCCTCCGGCCATCTTTCACCTTCAATACTTTATCTCCTTAGACCTCTTGTTCTACTTCTCTCTGGAGCAGACCTCCAGCTCTCCAGGCTCTCTTCCACCTGCTCCCTACTCTCACTATGGATGTTGTCTGCAAACATCAGTCCAGGAGGACTCCTGCCTGACCGTGTCTGTCAACTTAATCATCACAGCAAACAAGTAGGGGCTGAGAGCAGATCCTGGAGGAACCCCACCCTGATCACTGTCTCGGTCCTCCCTCACATCCTCTGTGTCCTCACCTGGTGCAGCTCCCTGATCGTTTCCTCACGTCACACTAAAGATTCTTTCTGCTGATATAATATTTAAATATTTTATTCAAGTGAACTGGACTTCAGCTTTATCTGAAATTATTTACATTATTTATATTAAAGTGGTGAAGAAACGTCTGGTTTAACTGCACAAACGTTCACTTTAGTTTTTATTCTTCTGGAAGTAACGACGACGAACGAAATGCGGCGTCAACTGGAAAAATCTGCATCAGGTTTGGTTAGTAAATGATTTGAGCAGAAGATGAAAGACCGAAAGCTTCAGATTAATGTGTCACGCAGAGGCTTGTCAACATGCTCATGCTTTTATTCTGAAACTGACGAGTCATGCTTTTATTCTGAAACTGAGGAGTCTGGGCTTGACCCGCTGCAGAACAGACAAAAACTAAAAACTAAGAGGAACAAAAACTGGAGAAAATTTTCTTCAAACAGAATGACCACAGAAATTTGCTGAAGAAGCCTCAACTCAGCTGTTAAGGCTAAAATATAAACACATCAACAAGCTAAAAGCTGTGTAGTTCTAGGTAAAACTGGCAAAGCACTAGCTAGAAGCTAAGCAGCAAAATGCTAACTAAAAGCTAAAAGAAACAAAACAAGTTAAACTAAAGCAACTAATTGGAAGACAAAAGTTGCATGAATCCAAGTAAAAGTAGCAAAACACTAGCCGAAAGATAATAATATAACAGAGCACAAGCTAAAAGAAGCATAACGCTGAATAAAAGTAGCAAAATACATGCTAAAAGAAACAGAAGACAAAGGTCAAAAGTAGCACAATGGTAGTTAAAAGAAAACAAGCTAGAAGCTAAAAGTGTGAAACTAAGTAAAACTGGCAAAGCACTGGTTAGAAGCTAAGCAGAAAAAAAAAAGCTAAGCAGCAGCAGCAAAAAAAAATCATAATGGTGTGAAGAGGATGGCTATAAGGTGAGAAGGGAGGCCATCTATAAAAGGAAATGAAAAAAAAGATGTAAAAAAAAGAAGCTAAGCAGCAAAATGCTAACTAAAAGCTAAAAGAAACAAAACAAGTTAAACTAAAAGCAGCTTAACTCTAAAGTAGCTGAACTTAAAAGTGGTAAATGTCAAATGCAGCAAAAGACAAGCTAAAAGCTAAAAGTAGCGTGAGCAGCTGAAGCAGATTTCCAACAAAGTTTTGATTAAACTTTGTTTCCATGGAGACGATGTTTGTAAAGAAAGTTCAACACTTCTAGTCGTTCTCTGGAGAAACAGTGACATTTATAGTAAATGTTCGCCTTGTTCTGCTCGTGTCATCTTTTCTACTTAAAAACTGTACAAGTTACATAAACCAAAGGTCACAGCAGCCGACCCGGAACGAGCCGAACATTTTGATGCACAAAGGTCCAGAACAGCCAAAGTCTGCAGCGTTGGATCATTAAACAAGGACAAATAAAAAGAGGATAAACCGACAGATGAAAAAAGACGTAAAACCTGAGGTAGTGATTGGTTGTGATCGACGACGCTCCTCTGAGGAAGAACTTGATCAAAACACTCGTTTCTAAGAGAAACGGACTCACCTGCAGCTTGGAGCAGTCTCACACTGGATCCTGAGGATTAAAGTCTCCTGCAGGCCGCTCCGGTGAACCGATCCCCGGCGTCACCACCACGCTGCGGCTCCCCTGGCTCCTCCCTCCTGCTGCAGGTCAGCGAAGGAGCGGGACGTTAGCAGGAATCTGCAGAATTCACTAAACCTCCTTAAGGAGCTCACAGGATCAGGAAGCGGGTCAGAACCACACAACAAAAACTCTGTTAAAGGACTGCTGCAGAGCCAAAAACATAAATATGTTGTTTAAAAATATTAAACTGGCTGTATCCTCAGCAGGTTAGATATTCTTTATTAGAGCAAAGTGCAGCACGCTTCAAAATGAATCAGCTTCATTGGCTGTGATTGATTAACGGGTCAGAAGGTCCGATACGTTCAGGGCCGGAGCACAGAATCGACCATCTTACAGGAAAAACATTTTGCCGTAGTCCAAAATAAAACATCTATAACATAAATTTTCGCTCCTTGTATTTTATTTTACATAAATCAGCCACACGTTTAATTTAGTGTTTTTATTCATCTGTTTGTTTTTGGTGCAGTCAGTAAACATGATTAAGAAATTAAAAAAAAACTACAAAAAGTAAAAATCCTTTTTTATTTTATTTAGTCGGAATTACGTCACACAGGAACGTTTCTACACTCGCAGAGCGGATTAAAGACATTTAGCTTGATTAAACTTCACAATTCTGTTTTTAAATCAACTAAATGTTTTTTATGGACAATTAAAAAAAGACATTTTCTCTCTTAGGAAAACTTTTTTTTTTTACACCTATGAAAATTTGTAGTCTGCATTTTTTAGAAGACCCTCCAGACACTGCAGCTACAGCGAGGGCTTGTTTTGGTCAGGCCCGGACCAGTTGGACCAGAACCATTTGTTCTCAGTATTTATTAACCTTCATTTAACCAGACAAATCCCACTGACATCACAGAGCTCATTTCAAGGGAGGCCTGCACCTGAAGGCAGACTAACATGCATGTTTTTGGTTTGTGGGAGGAAACTGGAGCACCCGGAGAAAACCCACGCAAGCACGACAAGAACATGCAAACTCCACCCAGAAAGACCCGAGGTCCAACCGGGGATCGAACCCAGGACCTTCTTGATGTGAGGCAACAGTGCCAACCACTGAGCTGTGTCGCCAAATTGTTCACAGCGCAGAAGTGTTCTTGCACTTAACATCCAGAACTGTTCTTGTTCTTAACGTCTGGAACTATTATTTTTCTTTACAGAACTTTTCTTATTCTTAGCATACAGAACTGTTACTGTTTTTAACACGCAGAACTGTTCTTGTTCTTAAAATGCAGAACCGTTCCTTGTTCTTAACGTCCAGAACTATTCTTGTTCTTTACAGAACTTTTCTTGTTCTTAACAAGCAGAACTGTTCTTGTTCTAAACATACAGAACTGTTCTTGTTCTTAACATACAGAACTGTTCTTGTTCTTAACATGCAGAACAGTTTTTGTTCTTAACGTCCAGAACTATTGTTTTTCTTTACAGAACTTTTCTTATTCTTAGCATACAGAACTGTTACTGTTTTTAACATGCAGAACTGTTCGTGTTCTTAAAATGTAGAACTGTTCCTTGTTCTTAACATCCAGAACTATTCTTGTTCTTTACAGAACTTTTCTTGTTCTTAACAAGCAGAACTGTTCTTGTTCTAAACAAGCAGAACTGTTCTTGTTCTTAACATACAGAACTGTTCTTATTCTTAGCATACAGAACTGTTCTTGTTCTTAACATACAGAACTGTTCTTATTCTTAGCATACAGAACTGTTAGTTTTTAACATGCATAACTGTTCTTGTTCTAAAAAGCAGAACCGTTCCTTGTTCTTAACGTCCAGAACTATTCTTTTTCTTTACAGAACTTTTCTTGTTCTTAACAAGCAGAACTGTTCTTGTTCTAAACATACAGAACTGTTCTTGTTCTTAACATGCAGAACCGTTCTTGTTCTTAACGTCCAGAAATGTTGTTCTAAACATCCAGCTCTGTTGTTGTTCGTAACGTCCAGAACTATTCTTGTTCTTGACATGCAGAACCGTTCTTGAACTTAACATCCAGAACTGTTCTTGTTCTAACACCCAGCACTGTTCTTGTTCTTAAGATCCAGAACTGTTCTTGTTCTTAACAACCAGAACTGTTCCTGTTACAAACATGCAGAAGTGTTCTTGTTCTTAACAAACAGAACTGTTCTTATTATTAACATACAGAACTGTTTGTTCTTAACATATAGAACCGTTCATGTTCTTAAAGTCCAGAACTGTTCTTGTTCTAAACGTTCAGAACTGTTGTTGTTCTTAACGTCCATAACTGCTGTTGTTCTTAACGTCCATAACTGTTCTTGTTCTAAACATGCAAACTGTTCTTGTTCTTAACATGCAGAACCATTCTTGTTCTTAACATACAGAACTGTTCTTGTTTTAACACCAGCACTGTTCTTGTTCTTAACATCCAGAACTGTTCTTATTCTTAACAACCAGAACAGTTCTTGTTTTTAACATGCAGATCTGTTCTTGTTCTAAACATACAGAACTGTTCTGGTTCTTAACATACAGAACTGTTCTTATTCTTAGCATACAGAACTGTTACTGTTTTTAACATGCAGAACTGTTCTTGTTCTAAAATGCAGAACCGTTCCTTGTTCTTAACGTCCAGATTATTTTCCTTTACAGAACTTTTCTTGTTCTTAACAAGCAGAACTGTTCTAATTCTTAGCATACAGAACTGTTATTGTTTTTAACACGCAGAACTGTTCTTGTTCTAAACGTTCAGAACTGTTCTTGTTCTTAACATGCAGAACGGTTCTGGTTCTTAACATCCAGAACTGTTCTTATTCTTGACATGCAGAACTGTTCTTGTTCTTAAGATCCAGAACTGTTTTTGTTCTTAACAACCAGAACCGTTCATGTTCTAAACATACAGAACTGTTCTTGTTCTTAAAATGCAGAACTTTTATTTTTCTTAACTTCAATAACTGTTCTTGTTCTTAACATCCCAAACTGTTCATGTTCTAAACGTGCAGAACTGTTCTTGTTCTTAATAACCAGAACTGTTCATGTTCTAAACATACAGAACTGTTCTTGTTCTTAACATCCAGAACTGTTCTTATTCTTAACACTGAACTTTTATTGTTCTTATCATGCAGAACAGTTCTTGTTCTTAACATCCAGAACTGTTCCTTTCCTATACATGCAGAACTGTTCTTGTTCTTAACATCCAGAACTGTTCCTTTCCTATACATGCAGAACTGTTCTTGTTCTTAACAACCAGAACTGTTCATGTTCTAAACAACCAGAACTGTTCATGTTCTAAACAACCAGAACTGTTCTTGTTCTTAAAATGCAGAACTTTTCTTTTTCTTAACTTCAAGAACTGTTCTTGTTCTTAACGTCCCAAACTGTTTATGTTCTAAACATGCAGAACTGTTCTTGTTCTTAACATCAAAAACTGTTCTTATTCTTAACACATAACTTTTTTTGTTCTTAACCTACAGAACTGTTCTTGTTCTTAACAACCAGAACTGTTCTTTTTCTTAACATCAAAAACTGTTCTTATTCTTAACACATAACTTTTTTTGTTCTTAACCTACAGAACTGTTCTTGTTCTTAACATCCAGAACTGTTCTTGTTCTTGGCATACAGAGCTGCTCTTGTTCTTAACATCCAGAACTGTTCTTATTCTTAACATCCAGAACTGTTCTTGTTCTTAACATCCAGAACTGTTCTTGTTCTTAACATCCAGAACTGTTCTTGTTCTTGGCATACAGAGCTGCTCTTGTTCTTAACATCCAGAACTGTTCTTGTTCTTAACAACCAGAACTGTTCTTGTTCTGAACATGCAGAACTGTTCTTGTTCTGAACATGCAGAACTGTTCTTGTTCTTAACATCCAGAACTGTTCTTGTTCT
>JBBPBX010048853.1:8991-25586 GCA_038048925.1 Garcialebias charrua
GTTTTTTTGTTTTGTTTTTTGGTCTAGAAATAATGGTTTTCTTGTAATAATGGCATTTAAAATTCATAGTTAATCAGTTTTCTTAACAAAAACAATAGGACTTTGGCAAAACAAGTGAGAAACCCCAGCCCTGTTTGGTGCTCAGTTTGGAGTCACAGAAAGTAAGACATTACTGTACATGGCTGCTGTTGTTGTTGTTGTTTCAGCTTTTGCACAATCGCAGTTTAAACTTAAGGACTTTTGAAGACTTTTCCACTGAATGTTCAACTGACTGTCGATGAGATCACACCAACTTTAGAGCTAATAATTCTGCTAACAAACTCCCACATTTGTTTTTCAAATTACACATTGGAACATCTTTTGCCCAGAGTGTCTCTCACCACTATAGGACTAAAAGGTTTCTCACAAACCTCTCAGGGTGCTCAAACTTTTAAGTTCTTTTTTTGTGTATTACAGTTAGGAAAATAGGTAGAACTATTCATTCTGTGATGTTGCTTGAAAGTTATCATTGGTTGAACAAACTGTGAAATAGGGGCAGATATAATAAGATTTCATCTTCTTTCTGCTCCCTTCATTTTATCCTACTTGTAATCTTGTATCTGATGAAACTGTCATGTATTGTTCTTTTAAAATGAATGAATAAACATCAAATCAAATCAAATCAAAGTTCAAAATACTGTATCGTTTTCAAAACTAGAAGTGAAGTGTCATTTTGACGTTGTGAACCTCTAGAAACATAAAAATTAACAGGCGTCCTTGATTTAGCAGCTGTGTGTTTGAGGCTTATTTTTCAGTGTGTTTCCATCTGTCATATGAGGTCTGCTGTCAGGCATTGGTTACCATGGTGACCATAATGCAGCAGCTTTAGTATTTCTACTTTGTATACACTTTACACATGAAAATGTAAGGGAATTTTGTGATCATAACAGAGTTGAGGTGTGATTGTAGGTGGGGCTGTTGTCAAAATTCATAAAGTTTTTAGTTTTGAACAAACCTGACTCCAGATCAGTGTCCCACTCATCGCTGGGTGTCTCCTGGACCCGCTTCTGATCCTGGGTTTCTGTGTCCTGGTCCAACTGGTAGGACGGATTCTTATCATCCCCTTTCTTCTTCATTATACCAAAGATATTAGAAAGTGTACTTGAGGCACACCTTGGAGGAGGAAATGAATGGAGAGCTCTTTGTTTGTCAAAGATGGCGCTGGGTCCTTAGTATTTTGAGCTTTCTCACTAAATTATCCAAATAATTTCACAAAACAGACCTTGGATTAAATTAATCCTGATAATTAAAAAAATAGCTTGCTTTTAGTTATTAAAGACAAAGAAAATCACTTCTCTGGTTTAAAAAACAAATGTAAAATCCTCTTAACTTTGTGATGATTTAAAAAAAAAAAAAAACTGTGATGATTAAAAAAACAATAAGTTCCAGTTGTCAGGGGGACTCAAATCTAAACCAAATAAATATAAACAATGGTATAAAAATTTAAATCTGAATGTTAAAAATCATTTAAATTTTATAGCTTATTAATAACAGTATTGCTCCACCCTGTAATTGTAGTTTAGTAGAAAGCTGTAGTTCACAGATGTGTCCGCTAGATGGCGCTGTTCACCATCACAACTGCTGCTTTTTAATTTTCTGATTAATTTCAAATTAGATTTTCCTAGTTTGACTATTTCACCTTTCATATTTCCATTTTTAAGTCTCTTTTTTTCCCCTGTTTAAAAAAGTATTTGGCCATTTTGCACCTATATTTTGCAAGCAAATATATTTTAATAAGTAACAAAATTAAAAAGAAATGCTTATCTTTTTTAAACTTCCATCTTTTATCGTTTGATTTACTTCTGCATTGCGGTGTGTAAGAAGGAAATCGTGCCTCCCCGCTGTTTTTGTTTACACTGTGATGAGTTTTTGCGCTTAGAAACGTACTCGAAATGTTCGTACTCGGGTGGAACCTGAACGCACCGTCAGGATCCAAAGCGGTGCAGAAAGAAGGGAAGATGCACTCTCCGTGAACAACGGTTGTACTGTAATACCTTTTGTTGAAGAGTAAACCTTTGAATGAGCTGAAGCAGAAATATTTCTCATTTAAATGTTTGTCAGCTAAAAGTCACGAGAACCTTTTTCTCTGCTGAGGCCTGAAAAATGAAGTTACAGTGATCAAGAGAAAAAAGGAAACAAAAGAATGACTGACTCTTTTTTTGTTGTTGTGCAAATGAAAGTGAAGCTCTGATTCTGGCAGCATGTATTTGTGGAAGAAAACACGTTTGCACAATTTTTCTCATTTGATATTTTAGCTCGACATGAACTTTGCAACGCTGCACATTTAAAATCGATCATAATAAAAACAAGAGTCCTTCCTTTTAGTTAGAAAATAAATTTTAATCTATTCAGGATATGCGAACTCGTACACAGATACGGGTGCGAAACGGACGCAGAAAAACTGCTCGGCTGAAAAGAGTTCCGTTTGCTTTCGCGGCTGTTTGACAGCGCAACGTGACCAATCGAAAAAAGACGAATCACATCAAGTGACCGACGAGCATCTCATACGTTTATGTATAACAAAGCGGTATAAAACAAGTACAATAATGAACAATGTTTATAAAAAAAATAAAGGGTGTAAACATTTTGTGAATATGTGCTTTTCAGGACGCCTGCGTCACCACAAATCGGATCAACCGGTAAATGCCATTGTCGAGGCAGGAACGCAACATTTAAAAACAACAAACCGCACTCCGTCTGGTGTACTTGCATCGAGTGCTGTAACCTAAAACTCTACGCCTGTATATGTATCTAGCATACGTAGGAAAACTGCACAACACTAAGTTTTTGTGAGCCTTTGCGTTGACGCGGTGCCACACTATCTACTTTTTGGTAACGGAGCACCGTGACGCTGTTAGTGTGTTTCCTCAGGTCTGTCTCCTGTCATACCTCCTGCTTCCATTGGTCCCTTTACGTGGAGAAGGTTGGAGTAGCGACCAGGCAGGCACAGTAGGTGTTTCCAGTCTTCTGCTGGACAGAGCCAGCTCATGTAGCAGTACTGAGGACGACCCCATGACCTCAGATCTTTGGGCAAAAGTCTCCCATCGTGGAGCTCAAGTGCTTGTTCAGAATCGTATTGCCAGTGAAGTGTTCGTTTGAACGTCAGACACAACAGTCCTGGTTTGGGCTTCAAAGACTTCTAGTCCCCGGCTTCCCGGTTTTCATTTGGTTTCGGCGGCCAGCTGCTCCAGCAGTGGGTTGGCCTCGCTCTCGGGCGTTTTGACGCTGTCGGTCCGCACGATGCACGTGGGCCTGTGGAGGTTGAGCATCACCATCAGCTGCTGCCTCTCCAGACGGAGCTCCTCGATCTGGGCCTTCAGCTCGGAGTTCACCATTTCCAGACGCTCCGACTCCTGAAGAAGACGGTTTGATAAAAACATCACTTGTCTGGACTGACTGGGTTAAATGTGCAGCAGCAGAATGAGCATGAATAAGTTCAGCCTGTTCTCACTCTGGTGCTGAGTCATGAACCCACCCTTTGAAGGAAGTCGGTGCGTTCCTTCTTTTTGTTTCGGCATCGGGCTGCGGCGACCTTGTTTTTCTCCCGTCTTCGTTTTCTTCTCTCGTCGTCTTCATCCATCTGCAGGAACAGCGTGTTTTTAATACAAAAACAAATTCTAACTGGACGTTATATGAAAGAAAACAATGCTGATGTAGCTCTTTTATTTTTCAACTCAAACTGTTGTAGTGGGCCAGACCGTGGTCTCTGATACACCTTCGTCTTTTTGAACTGTCCCAGTGACATCTTTTCACTGAAACTTTAAGTTAAACGGACATTAACACAGTTTAGTCCATTTAGTTTGAATCTAAGAACATAATCACTACAAGAGACTCTTTTTACTCTTTAAATTTTGTTCTAATTCAAATTTATTCAACAGAATAACTCTTGTCATTTTTATGATTATTTGTTATTCATGTGTTATTCTTCATTGTATGATCAGGGTTTATGCTGTTAGGGTGTTGACCACTTCTTCATATGATGAATGCTAAAGTTGAAATTTATGTCAAGTTGAGCTTTTCAGATTTGTTTTAGAAGTGTTAAGACGCTAATCAAGTTATCATATTGACTGGCGACTCCTTGTCTGTCTTTTCTTAACACTACTGTATCTTCCTCTGTTATCCTGCACAACCTTTAGAATTTCACCTTTCTGACCCGAGCTAAATCCCTCCTGTTCTCTGGAAAACAACCAATGAGCTGAGTGAATTTAACTGGGTCAAGCTCTCTACAAAAACCCTAACTTCCTGCTTTGCTTCAGTCCACGAGGGAAGTTAAACTATGCTCTTCTCCTGAAAGCTGAATGAACGCCAGTCAAACGCTAATGACTTCGTTCCATCAGCAAGGTTTTCACAGCAAGCTCGCTGTGAAAACCGACCTCGAGCTGAAAAGCTCCCTTTGAATGAATTTTCCTCCAAGGAAAGTTTTATTCTGAAAAATCAAACCAGGAAATGCCTTTACTGCGGTCTGAGTTGAGGCAGACGTCTGGAGATTCTGAAAACGGTAAACTGACTGACCAACTGGACCAAGGGGGACCGACGTTTTCACGAGGTAACAAAGTCGTCAGATGCTTTGCCAAGTGTACCGACGTTTGTAGCCGAGATCGGCCGGAGAATGTGTCATTCCAGGTTAACTCATTTTAAGATAACTCCCTGAGTCCAACTCCTTTTACTCCTTCCATCCTCCTCCTAAACTTTCTCCTTATATTCTAAGCCAGAACTTTAAGCTAAGTGCCTATCATGTAACATGTAACATGTCATCCCAAGTACTTTTTCTGTTGTCCCTAACTTTAAATCTGCTGAGGAGTAAATTATAGGATTTTTATCAATCAATCATGTATATATGTTGTGATGTAATTTAATGATTCGTTAATTAAATGATTCAGTTCTGCTGTTTCAACATAATTTAACATTTCATTTGTCAGTTACGTCTCACCTCCAAGTCAAAGAATTATAGGCATTAATCTAAAAAGAGAGAACCCGTGAATATTGATGATAATTTGTGTCAGTCTAAACCCTGCTCAATTTTTCATCTAGTATATAGGTAAATCAGTAAAACTGATCACAGCCTATATCATTACACTGTCAACTTTAGTCTTTATTTTTTAAACATACTACATTTGCTCTTCATGTGCAGGGCTTTGAATCAAACTACGTGCAAGTCTTCATTTGTTCTCACCTCTGTTTTGATGGCGAGTGGCCTCTTCCCCAGCCTGCTCAGGAAATGCAGCGGTGATATGACGGTGCCCAGCTGATGGAGGTCTGCTAACTTCAGCTGATCGGTGAGCGTGGTGGCTGAGATGCCTGCCAGCGGGCCCAGGCTGGGCAGGGAGCCCGCCGCCATTGAAGGGTCCGGTATCTGTCCCGGCATCATGTCCAACCCGGCCTCCGCTGCCGCTGTGGTGTGAAAGAGAAAAGAGGAAGAGAATGATTGATGACGGTGTCACGCCAAGATGGTGTAGTGGCAGGGGAACCGACTTGGGACCCGAAGGACCCAGGTTCGAACCCGAGTCACGGCATAACTTGTGGTGTGTTTGAGCAGCACATCTCATCCCAATTGCTCCCCGGCGCGCTTTCTATAGCTGCCCACTGCCCCACCTGGTGGTGATTGGGTTAAATGCAGAGTCAAATTTCGTCTTGTATGGAAACATACACAGATGACAAAAATGTGACATTATTATTATTACTTTACCAAAGCTTTCGGTAAAAACTACAGCAGAAAACACAACAATATGTTTTCTTGTAACCTAAAGCAGCAACCAGATAGCACCGGAAGATATAACTAAATAAATAATAAACATTGATTCTGAGGGATTTATATTGTGTCAATGTAATCTGTAAACTGGAGAGATTTTATAAAGTTTTTTTATTATACTGAAGCCATCTGGAAGTAAGGCGAGGTTCATGAGGTTACATAGTTAAGATTCTTCCGCAAAAAAACAAAAACTATTCAGTTTTGTTGTTTGCAAAACAGAAAATAAATAAACCCACAGGGGCTGATTTTTGTGCGGGGGGGTCTCCATCTGCAGCTTCCCATCACATACCAGGAAACACGTCTTTTCGGTCTTCGGTCCTTGTCATCAAACGTCTCTAAATATGGGTTGCCGTTTCCAAGAACATGTTCAAAAGTTGACAGCTGTGTTCTCATCTGGTGAAAAAAACGGACTTCACAGTGTCAGAGTGACACACTTGTGTCTAATTTCTTGTGCGAAGGGAAGCCTCTGGTGTGAGCTCGTAAACTGAGCGGGATTAAAAACATCAAAGAGTAGCGAACACTCGTGGGTTCAGTCGCCACCCTTTTCCAATAATCGAGGACTGTTTGGAGGGTTTGACCGCAGCAATCTTTAAAAGTAATCGAGGGGAAAGAAAGAGATTGTTCAGGAATAAAAGAGCAGGCTGCAGAATTAAGATGTCTGTAATTACAGGTAGTCCCCGACTTACGACGGCCTCGAGTTACAACGTTTCGGGGTTACGACACGCATCTCCATTAAATAAAATAAAAAATTATTTTGATTTTTTTTTTTTGCCGTTTCCGGAAGTTTCCGGTTTAGCTGTGGTAGCTACGGAGGCTACAGCTGCCTGTACTCTCTAAAAAAGCTAAATCTGGTCCTGTGGACATTCAGAAAACAAAACAAAACTTGTTGGAGCAAGCTGGACAGGCAGCAGCTGTGGAAAAGTAGCTGTTTTATGGACGGTGGTATTAACAACGTAAACGAATGGAGAATCCAGAGGAGGGGCGGAGGAAATGGCTTCACCAGCAGTCCAGAGTAGGAAATTAACTCTTTTTTTCCTTCATTATGGCTCTCAATTGTATGTGTTTTTTGATAATTATGTAGGGTACTGTGTTAGGATAGGCTAAGTGCTTGGTAAAATACAGTACAGTCTGTACGTATAAGGTGCAGTTTGGACGTATGTTTCGAGTTACGTCGAAATTCGAGATACGACGGAGCGTAGGAACGGAACTCTGTCGTAACTCGAGGACTACCTGTACTTTGAGTTTGAAAACCTCTGATGACCAAATACAAAACAAACGTTTCATTTGAGAACGGTCTAAGGACTCGCTCCATTCTGCTGAAAAGACAGATTCTGTTCAAGTCAAGAAATAAAAGGCGTGTGTTGTCTGAAAGGCGTTGGGTAAAACTCACATCTTCAGTGGCGAGATGTTGCATGAGCAGAAAACCAGTCACTGGGTGGATCTGAACAGTTTTTTTTTTTCGCAAAACGCCCACACGCGTGAGACAATTCTTCAACAGCTTCGTTGTGCTGACGACGAATTGGGATTGGCAAGCAAACCTGAGGCCACGGCGAAGTTTTATATCGGAGCAACTTTGAGATTAATAGCTTTATTCACATTTGCCTCCTTAGCTTCCAGCTGCAGCCGAACCTCTGCAGGTTGGGCACAGAGCGAACAAAGAGCCTCTCATATGGATCCAACAAAGACGTGTATTGTGAGGTGCTGCTAAAACAGCTGACACTGCTGGTGGGTCACTATCCGACAGACACTGTGCTGAAAGTTCGACGCTTTTCTTTTCTCTGCTCTTTTTTTTTGGGGGGGGGGGGGGTACAAAAATACTTTTACAAAGCATGTGAAGGAGGTTATAAAAAGTGGGGTTGTGTAACTCTAATGTGCTCCACCCGGTGTATGAAATAGTCCTAAAGTGCTTTTACAGTCTGTTTATGATGATGAACACCAAACATGTGAATCAGTACTGAGGGGTAACAGTATTTCATCTGATACTTCTTCCCTGCAGTGAGCTTCATCGCCTGTTTTCATTCAGAAGAAAAAGTGTCGACCTTTACAAACAGAAGCAGTTCAGTCATGGTCAAACATCCCATTGTCCTCTGACTGACCCGTCCAGTACCAGTACCAGTCTCGGTACAGGAGAAGTTACTTTGTGCAGCCAGCGCCTCATGATGTATTTGATTATTTCTTGAGTTCTTACTGCTCCTCCCTCCTCACACAGTCTTTGGAGCTATGGACGACAACAAGACAACCATGGGCCAAAAAGACAGAAAAACTCAGACGAGGCTCTCAGGAGTGATCTGACAGGATATGTAAGATCAAGGGTTGTGAGTGACTGAGCTACTCTCGATGCACCTCCATGTTCTGAAGATGCAGTTTAAACTCACACTAAGCTTTGGAAGCACAGCCCGGCCCACGACTATCAGATGAAGAAAATCACTGCTAGATCCACGCTGGCCAGACGCTCATGGCTCCTTTACAGACTCCAATCAGGCTCAAACTTGGAAAACACTTTATTTTTATTTTTTTGGAACAAAAATATAATCAGTTCCAGAGTTTTCTAATTTTACATCCATTAAATCCACTCTTATGCAACGTAATAATTAAATGAAGTTCTGAAAGAAAAACAACGTTGAAATATCAGTTGTGACATAAAGTGAGTCGTGCACTTCTTCAGACCAGTCAGCATTGTATGGGCTGACACTTAGAACATCATAAACTGAATTTGAATCGCTGCTTTGAAAATGAATTTAATGGTTTGAAACTGAATTTATCTGCTTTGAAAATTCAGTTTTATAATTGAGTTTCAATTTCAAAATTCTGGGGGGGGGGGGGTTGCGTCACAAATCCGAGGCCTTCCAGAGTTATCGAACGAAGATCGACAGATTGACGTTTCACGACAGTCAAACTTCCTTTACTGAAATCTATGTGGTTCAGTGAAGCAGAAGGTAAAACACAAAGAAGATCAATAGAAAAGTTACTTCCTTTATCATGTACCAGAGCCATATATAGAGAGAGTTCCGACACGCTTTGATCTCGCCGACAGGCAGTCAATCGTTCCAAACTATGGCTATGGAAACCTTGTGGAGCTGCGCCCTCTGGCGGCGACGGAGCGCTACTGCAGGCAGCTTCAGACTGTAACCAGAGCCATGGAACAAATCGCCCCCTCCATGACCCACGTGACTTCCGCATTCCATTCTTACAATGGAACTCTATGGAAGTGTCGCAACTCTCACTTTATATGGCTCTGTCATGTACTGTATTTGTAGAAATCTGTCATGCCAACAAGTGATGGTCTGTCAAAAATCAATTGGCGCCGTGGGAGCACGCATGAGAGGACTCGTTTCAATTCTTGGAAATTTAACAAGATTAACGCAAACGATTATTTGTTTGTTCCAGATTATAGCAAAGGTGTGTCTCCATTTACCTTTTCTTTAATAAATGCACTTTAATGGTCAAAAAAGTTTCATTTCTCCTGCTTGTCAAACATCGATTATGGCTCGTAATTTAACAGAATTTATTTAACAAGCAGGCGAAATGAAGCTTTTTTGACCATTAAAGTGCATTTATTAAGGAAAAGGTAAACAGAGACACACCTTTGCTATAATCTCGAGCAAACAATCATTTTTACGTGTTAATCTTGTTAAATTTCGAAGAACTGAAACGAGTCCTCTCGTGCGTGCTCCCGCACAACCAATTGATTTTTGGCAGACCATCACTTTTTGGCACGACAGATTTCTAGAACTACACCGAAAAGAAATACATTTTTGTACTTTTCTTCTTTGTGTTTTACCTTCTCCTTCAGACTGAACCACATATCTACATTTCTGTATGGGAACTGAACCGAGAACTAGGTATTCAGGCAGACCAGAGTTCGGTTTTTTTGTTGTTGGTCCGCATCAAAGTTCAATTGCAGATTCACCCCTTCCCAAACGAACCGGACTTTCTAGGCAAACGGACTAGAGTTTGATTAAAGCGGACTAAACGGGGCTGGTGTGAATGCACCCTTGGATTCAAAACAGCAATTCAAATTCAGTTTGTGGTGGTGTAAGTTTCAGCCATGGTACTGCTGTACTCCAGCACACAACAGTCTCTTGGAACGTCACACCTTTGTGTTGAATCAGTTCTGTCTCTTTAAAACATCTCAGAGACTGAAAACCTCCGTCGCAAACTCAGCACCCATTCAACGGTGAAGACATGAAACCCTGAAGTCTCTGCACTGTGCAGGGAACATTTGCTGAGGCACATCTCACAGGTCATAATTATACTCAGAAGAAGCATGAGTCAAAGTGAACGTTACATTTTTCAAAAGAAGGATGTTTCTGTGTTGTTGTTTTTCCTTCTCAGCAGCAGCCTGCAGCCAAAGATTAGCGGTCAGCGTTTGATGATGCAACAGTGTTACTGTGCTTTTGCAGTCGAGCAGAAAAGGCCAGCGCCACCGTTTTTTGGGCACATTTTACCCCTTCGAACAAAGACACCCAGAAAACTCCGCAGAAACTGTGGGTACCACGAGCACTCAGGGCTAACCGAGAGGGAGACGGGCTGAAGCCAAGGGCGGGGAGCGGAAATGCCAAGTATTACTTGTGGAAATCTAGAACCCTCAACTCATGTTTTGGCTTTGGCCCAAAGCAAACCTTTGCAATGTGAGTTGGAGTTAGGGGGTGAAGAGAACAGGCCAAAGAGTGCACGTTAACAGGACAGTGCCGTTTGCTCATTTCTTAGCTCACATAATTTATCTTTCTTCAGTCAACTAAACACTTCCATTTCCTGTGAGCAATTAGAAGTTCTGAGGAATTCATCTCCTCACCAACAGCCAGTGGCACGGCTGGAGGCCCCATTATCCTCATTCCTGTAAAAACTTTGTTCAAAGGCTGCTCACTACCTTCACTAACCGCTGCTTGTTGAAATGCACATTGCCCTCAGCAGCATTTGTTACCATTTTCTTGCTTTTATGCCTTTGAATGCTCCAAATTGTTCCATTATAAGGAACAAGATTGTCAAATAACTTGAGATAAACAGAAAGCGTTGCACGGTCCACGTCCACATGCTGAAATTTCTGCAGGCGGATTTTGCAGCTCCAGCTCTACACAACTGCTGAATATGAGAAATGTGCAAGGAGGCGGCAGCCAAGGCGCACGCTCTCAATCTTCAGCCAAGGTCTCGGTGATCATCATTACCGTCTGCGCTGCGTGCTGAGGTGCAGCGTTTCACAATCCTCCAGGGAAACCAGAAAAATTTGGCAAAGAATCGACTCCAGAGCAGGACAGTCCAAATATACAGTATCAAGACTGCTCCAGCCTCTTGTTCTGTTTTCTTTGGAGTGACAAGACCAGACAACAGGCGAAGGGGAGACGCAGTCAGAGGCTGCTGGTACTGCCGCCTTAGTTTTAAAGTGTGTGTGACATGATTTTGGAACTTTGCATAAAATGGCACAACATATATATCTTGTATCAATCAACTATGTTCGTTGTTGCAAACAAAATGATAAATGAATGAAAATTTGTTTCAAAGTGAGTTTAAAGGTCCACCGACATGATTTTTTTACTATTCATAAAATTGCTCAATATATATATATTTTATCATTTAAATATGTTCCTTTATGCAAACTAAATGATAAATCACTTTAATTTTGCTTTAAAAGTGATTTTGAACTTCAAGCCGTGTTTAATCATGGGAAATCTGATTACACCCGAACGCACCATCTGTGATGTCACACCGGGCAGAGCTCTGGGCTTGTCACAGTGCGTAGGTATGAGCAGCTCGACATGAAGGTAAGTCTGATACAGCATCAGACCTAAATTAGATCCTGTTGTTTCTTGTTCCATCACCCAAACTATTTTCTGCTTCCCAAAATGAAGACAAATCACTCAAATCTTCACAGATTGCTAAATTCGTCGGGTTTTAAATGGTCCGCTATTAAAGAGACCTGAGCCCTCTGCCCAGTGTGACATCACAGATGGTGCGTTCGTGTGTAATTGGATTTCCCATGATTAAACACGGCTTGAAGTTCAAAATCACTTTTAAAGCAAAATTAAAGTGATTTATCATTTTGTTTGCATAAAACAACATATTTAAATGATAAAATATATATATTTTGAGCAATTTTATGAATAATAAAAAAATCATGTCGGTGGACCTTTAAAATTCGCGCCATGTTTCTTCGCGGGACATCCGGGTACTTCCGCATCCGACTTCTGTGACGTACGAACAGGAATGTCTCCTAGAACGCCCCTTTTACATAACAATGGCGCACAATATAGAAACTGATGAATTTAGCAATCTAAGTTTAGATTTGAGCGATTTGTCTTCAGTTTGGGAAGCCGAAGTTAGTTCAGGGGGTTGAACAAGAAACAGCAGGTTCTGCCTTACCGTTCAGATGGAGCAAGGGGGGCTCCGAGGGGGACAGCTTACCCGGTAGTTTGTTTTGTCCAGTCTTGACGAAGGTTTTCATCTTTTGGGAAAGTGAAAAGGCTCACTTGTTCACTGATGATATTAGAACACCCAAATGCGACCCAACGTAACAGCATTTTTCAAGTTATACAAAAAAAATATAGGCGATCTTGCAGATAATGAATATGCGTTATCCTAGCAGACGCAGACTGACATTCCTGTTCGTACGTCACAGACCTCGCATGCGGAAGTACCCGGATGTCCCGTGAAGAAACACGGCGTGAATTTTAAACTCACTTTGAAACGAATTTTCATTAAATTATCATTTTGTTTGCAACAACGAACATAGTTGAATGATACAAGATATATATGTTGTGCCGCTTTATGCACAGTTCCAACATCATGTCACACACACTTTAAACTCAAAGGGTGACCGAGTGGGAAGTGACTGTCGACACAAAGTTTTCATTTCTGCTTTCATTTCTTTGCCGCAGATAGAACTTTTCAAAATGTTTTTTTTTTCTTAAACAAAACTTCCAAAAGCAGTTCGTAACGGTAATTAAAATTGAACGTGAACCTGCTGTCTCAAGTGATGAAGCTCAGATTGAAACTATTCTCCTGTACAACCAGCCGACTTTTTTTTTTTCTTCTTCACACTTTGTCTGGAGATTCTTTTGCTTCATTCAAGCAGTCACATCAGCTCGTGCATCTGGGTGGTCCTGCTTGGGTTACTATAATGTTACTATTTTTCTTCATGCTGCAAGTCACGATTAGACTGCATAGCAGAGAGCTTTGTCTTGGCTCAGACACGGATTAAATCAATCAGAAAAGAAAAAAAAAGAGAAAAGAAAAATGAAATGTAGACAAAAGCTTTGCCGCTGGTTTGCTTCTACGACAAGCCCGATGTTAGCAATGTGCAATCTCTGACGGCAACACATTGGCCAAGCACGTCCAGAAAATCAGATTTAATGCTGCCTGCTGAAGCAATCACTGGTGTTACGCAACGTGCGGTTGTCACTTCAGTGCTCTTTCAGACTTTGTCCTCTGATATTTCCTCATCTGTTCCATGTCAAGCACACTCTTGTCCTGCCAAGACACAGCGCTGTGTTGTGGATGTGATTCTGTAGCAGCGCCCAGACTCTGGGAGTCAACAAAAGTCAGGTCAATATTTTGTGGCTTCAGGTCCGAAAGTAATCTGAAAAATCTGGAAAGCACAACTACGACAAAAACACTGATTTTAATGTCCCTCCTTCCTGTTGCACTTTTGGATATGTGTGTGTTTGCTTCCATACTGTACGTTTACTTGGACTTGACGCTGTTTTCATAAGCCATGTGGAAAGGCTTATGGTGATGCTGATAACGTGACACCCACAGCAGTGAATAGCTGCTCCCCCAGCATTAGTATTAGCACCACTGAGCTGTTGCGTATCGTCTGCAATGCGTCTGCCGTCTATTCAGCGTGTGCTGAGAGCAGCTCAGCAATTCTAGCTCTCCGGAGACGCACTGGAAGGCATTTCTATTTAAAATAAACCTTGTGCGCCCACGTCCAGCCTCTGAGCCCTGTTGGCCCCCGTGCAGCTCGTAGGCTCGCCAGCCCTTTCCCATTAATCCACTGCCGTGTGCCGTGTGCCGTTTGTGCGGAAACCATCTTACGGATGTGTCCAGGCAGGCGCTGGGCATTGAATGCCTCTGCAGCACAGGCCCAGTTATGGATGGAGACACAAAGGAAACAAGAACACAAGATTCCCCTGCAGCATACTGCATGTTTGTATGAGCGTGCACTGTGTAGGAAAACTCTGAACCTATGAACTTGTAAATGGCCAACTTTGCCTTTACATTAATTGTAAATTTGAATACATTTACAAAAAAATCCACCCTTAAAAATTGAATTTCACACTGCACAATTGACTTGTAAGACACATGCTGACACTGATGAAGTGTAACACAGCTCCATAGAAATGGTTCAGATGGGCATGTGGATAGTGTTTATTGCCTAAAGATCAAAACAACATTACTTAAAAAGAACTAAATTACTGTAATAAATCCTTATCTAGTAGTAAAACGTGTAAATATGTGTGCTTCGTTCATTATGGAGAAAAACGGACCGTGTGCCAAAAGCAACATTTTCTTGGTGTGCTCACACGCTGCCAGAGACCACGCATCATTTACTTCACTTGTGTTTCAAGGTGTTAGCTACTCAGACGTGTGTGAGTGTGGGGGGGGGGCATGTACTTACTCAGAGAAAACTTGTCAGTCGCCTTCTGTCAATGATGATCTCCGTTTAGACGCTGTGGAAATAAAGTAAATAAAGGATGTTATTAGAGCTAGGTTTATTGGAAGTGATTTATTTATGTAATATGATCAGAAGCAGGCAGCTCAATCATTAGAGGAAAAGTTAAATAACTGAGATAACAAACTACATGTACGGTACTTTAAGATATCACTATGACCACTGGACGGTATTCTTATTAAATTCAGAATAGCACTTTTTTTTTTAACAATAATGATTATTATTTGCAAAGTTATTACTTTATCCTATTTTAATTCTTCCATCTAAAGGATATGATATTTTACAGACATTTTGTACATGTGATAGTCATTGTTTATCCATCTAAAGAAGTTGGAGATGCAAAAACTAGCCAGTCAAGTTTAATGATGCTGGATGAATGGTATGTGCAATACTTATAACAGATTATTTCACATGTATTATTTATTATTAACCTTTAGTTAACCAGGCAAATCCCAGTGAGATCACAGATCTCTTTTGCAGGGGGGACCTGGGCCTGAAGCGGCCTAACCTATGTTTTTGGTCTGTGGGAGGAAACCGGAGTAACCGGAGAAAACCCATGCAAGCACGAGAAGAACATACAAACTCCACACAGAAAGACCCCAGGTCCAACTGGGGATTGAACCCAGGACCTTCTTGCCGTGAGGCATCAGTGTTAACCACTGAGCCGTCATGGTGCCAAACAAGTTTTCAATTGCTCCAGTAAATCTGTGCACAGATTTATGACGATGGTGATGTTCACATGCATCAGGTGTTGTGCTGTATTTTAGAGTAGACAGTACCGGATGAAAACAAAGGTTTAGACGCTACAAACTACAGTAACAAGTTCCTGTAACATCAATAAGACTAAAGTTTTAACAGAACGACAACGTCCCCTGGTAATGTCATTCCAACAGATCCATCCATTTTCTTTACCCGCTTCTTCCTTTTTGGGTTGCGGTGATCACCGGTGCTCATACCCTGCAGTCGCTGTGCGAGAGGCAGGGGACACCCTGGACATGTCTCCAGTCCATCACAGGGACACAGAGACACAAACAACCGTTCACTCTCTCTCACACGCCTAGGGACAATTTAGAGTCACCAATCAGACTAACATGCATGTTTTTGGTCTGTGGGAGGAAACCAGAGTACTTGGAGAAAACCCACGTATACACGGAGAGAACATGCAAATTCTATCCATAAAGCCCCCCCATCAGGATTTGATCAGTGACCTTCTTGCTGAGAGGCAACAGCTCTACCAACTGAGCCACCATGCCACCCTTACATTAGAAACATATACCGGTATTAATATTTTAGTTTTTTATATTATTTCCTCAGGTTACTTGTAGACAGTCCAACACTCATTGAGCTCAGAACATGACTCGTTTCATCGACACTAGGCTGCAGTCTGTAATTCTGTCAGTGAAGTTTGAGATTTAACAGCAGCGTGTTTATAAGTTACTGATTCAGGGAATAAGACTTTGGCCAACTTTCCATCCTAACAGACTTCATAGAATTTGTGTACAATTTGTTGTGGCGCAGTGGTTAGAGCTGGCAGCTCTCATCAAGAATGCTGATGGATCGCCTCCTAGCCTGAGGCCTTTCTGTGACGTTTACATGTTCTCCCCCCCATGCGCACGTGATGGTTTCTCCAGGTTCTGTACTTCAGTTTCCTCCAACAGACCAAACTCATGCATGTTTGGTTCAGTGACGTCTCTTAATTGTCCCTATAGGTCGGAGCGAGACTGTAAATGGTTTATGTGTCCCTGTGATGGACTTGCAAGCACAGTGACTGCTGGAAATAGGCGCCAGGTCGCTGTGACCCAGAAAGGAGAAGCGGGAAAAGAAAATGGGTGGATAGGATCTGCATTTATCATTAACACCCCCAAAAAACAAAAGTACTCAGAATTCCATTTGTCCACTAGATTGTTCACTTCCTGTTTGAGAGGGTTGCAGCATCATTTTGAACTTTTGCTCCAACAAAAGCTGCTTAATTTTCCTGAGTGAGCAAAAGGACTTCAACAACCCAAAAGACTGTTCATTTATGTTGTCTCCTACCTATATTTCAGAAACCAACCAAATTGATGCGTCAGCACATACTGAAGCAGATACTGAAATTATGATGATACAATTTTCCATGGTAACAAACTCAATCTTTGGACT
>JBBPBX010048854.1:12628-25584 GCA_038048925.1 Garcialebias charrua
CTGCAGGTAATCATGTCCTGAGAGTGCACGCTGTAACTGCACTCATGCAAAGACATGTAGGAGGGCAGCATTATAAAGTTATATATAAGCGTTATAAAGTTATTTTGGGGTCATCTCATTTATTTATTCCTATTTGGAGATGGTGAATATCTTAAAAATATGTATACGCTTTCTTGAACTCAGAAAATATTTCATGCTGGTTGATTTCTTTTGTTTTGCATTGCTTAGAGAAAATAAAGCACATGTTTGAAGTAGTTTTACTTGAAACCCTTGCGGTGTCTTGTAAGAGGAAGTTGCTGAAGCCTCAGTCCAGATGCACAAAGTGTTTCTATATTCTGAGCTTTTGTTGCTGCTCATTTCCAGTTTGTTGGGGTTTCTTGACCAAATAGGCCTGCAGAAAAATATTCTGTCCTGTGCATCCACACAAACATAAAAGAAATTAAAATGTGTGAACTGCAGGATTTTCCTCTGGTAACCACATGCCACGGTGTTGCTGTGTGATCTCACTCTCATCGTTGTGGCTTTGGGTCAAAGCTGCTGTTTTCTTGGCCCGTTCACCAGCTGGAGGTTTAATGAGAATGTGTTATCTGTCTTTAACAGCATCACACATCCATGTCTAAATTCATCTTAAATTTGTTCTGCGAATCCACACCTGTGCCCTTCATGTCCTGTTTTATTATCACCGTTTCTATCTGATCTGTCTGTCAGAGGTTATAGCTGGTCTTGTAGATTAGGACCACAAACGGCTCAAATGCCAGCTCTTTGATGGATGGAACATGAGGGTGGGATTTATTTATTTATTTATTTATTTTAAGACTCAGGTTTGAAGTTAATGAATGGAGTCTCTTCGTTTGAACAAACTGCCTTATTGAAATAGATAAAGATGCACGTTTCAAAGAAAGAAACAATGTATTTAGTAAAACAGATTTCTTTTTATTATTTTTTTTTACAATGTCCTGATTTATCTTGTCACAACACATTTTGAGAAGTCCCTATGTTCAGTCTCAAACAAGCTGAAGCTGTGGGAGTGAAAGACCACACATGAGAAGCAGGCGAAAACACTAAGAGGATTGAGCGGCTCCAACCAATCAGAGATTAGCAGTGTTAGGCCACGCCCACTGCACATCTGTACAGTGACGTCAGCAATCAGTAGCACACAGGCAACTCTTTATATGACTGATGTGCAGAACAGATTAGCACATGATGGCAACAACTACACGTATGTCCGCTGAACCACTGGTTCACAAACTGTCCGAGTGGAAAAACTGATGCAGGCTAAAACAAATAAAAGGCAAATGCTTCTGTCTGAAGCTGAACTGTTAAAGGTTTCAACAATAGAACATTTACTTTCCTAATAGATGTATTTTTTAATCTTTAAAACCCTTAAAAATATGGCAGGATTGGGATGTAGTGATAATTTTGGTGTGAACACAAAAAGTCAACCCCAAATGTCAGGAGGTTCTTTCTGCTGTTATCATTAAAGGCTATTAAAAAACAAACAAACCTGCATTAGGGGAGTTGGGGAAGCACCCTCCAATATGGACCTACTTTTTAAATTTTACAGCTGATATCTGTAAACAGGACCAACACAATAAAGCGTGTCCTCTTTTTCATCTTCAAAGCAATAATATGCATCAAACCCATCTATGACCCTGCATCCTCTGCACTTTACATCATATTTGATCCTGAACTTGTACTTATAGTTTTTATTCAGTAAGTCTCACTTTGAATTTTCAAATTAAATTAGTATTTTTATTCTACTAATTATTTAAAAGCAATATTTTTATTTGTTCATGAAGCTTTTATATATCCATAATTACTAGAAAATATTTAAAAAAAATAAATAAAACGAAAGTTTTGGACTCTGGAGTAGAACTCTGTTTGAGGGGGCATTGAGGGGCCTAGAAATCTGCCACCCGTGACCCCTCCTTGCTGGTGCCCCTGCGTGTGAATCAGATTTTTCAAACGTTACATGTGTGCAAATAAAACACAGACCGAAATAAACTAAATTTGTTTTTCAGTTATTAGCAGTCTTTTCAGACCATCAAATCACCAGGTTTATGTATTTTATACACATAAAATGTAATATATCCACATTATGGATTTTTACATCAAGATCAGATTATTTATATTTTACATCAATGTATTGTTCAAAGTTGTACCACATCTTTATAAATTTTTATCAACATGAAGTACTGACTTGAGATTATGAAAGTCCCCACTAGAGGGGATTGTTGTTTATTTATGTCCAGTTAATTTGTGCATTTATTTTTTCAGTTAAAGGAAAAATAAACAAACCCAGATTGATAACAGGTACTATATGAAAATATGCCCAAGAAGAAAATTTAAGTGAACTGACACAAAACAGCCAGATTAAAGTATGTTTATAGTTGTTCTATACGTGTAACTTTATATAATTTTGTATTTATATAATAATAATAATCATCATTTTATTTAAAAGCGCCTTTCAGGACACCCAAGGACCATTTTATAGTGTTTTCATAAGGTTATGTTTTATATTAGCGCACATCATATTTTGTCTGGGGATAAGATGTTAATTTACCACAAAAAATAAAAATATTTCCCATATACAGTAAAAAAAAAAAATGGCTTCACTTTCATAATTTTACAGAAAAAAAAGGAAACAGTTGGTTTTGCTAAATCAATCCAAACAGAAATTCTACACACATGACAAAAGCATAATCTCAGTCTGGGTAATGTAAACTTACGATCCTCAGCTCACTTTAAAGTCTTCCAGAACCAAAGTCTGTTACGTAACACATCATACTCAGCCTAATCAAGCTCACTGAGATGCATTAAATAACACAAAATCAGATCAGACAGTGAACTGTGCAGGTTCTTCCTTTAGTGATAAACTATATTTCATGACTCGATAAATACCGTAGTTTTCGGACTATAAGGCACACTTAAAATCCTTCAATATTCTCAAAAATCGACAGTGAGCCTTATAATCCGGTGCCCCTTATAGTCCGAAAAATACAGTATATGCTTTTGGCTCTAATTATCCAAGCCCTCTTTATCAGGATTTAAAATATAAACTTTAACACCAGGGTTAACTGCACACACTCACACACAAGTGTGGATTCCTCACATTAAAAGTCCACCAAACTGCAACATGTTTGCTCTGTTTGAAGGATTTTTATTGCAGTTCTTCAAATTTGCTGAAGGCCAATCAGCTGAAACCGCTGCTTTCTGTTCAAAGCAAACAGCATCATAACAGAAGATTGATCTACTCCCTGGATGGCAGGGGCACATGAAGGAAAGAGATCTGAGACATGCTAATAATATTGATCTGATCTGATGAAACATCCACCATCAATCTGCTCTTAAAAACTCTGCATCTTTTCATAGGTTCTTGTCTTTTGAGTGAAGTTTAACAATAGTAAATGCTCAAACACCATAATGTTGTAATTTTTATGAGAAAAAAATAGATCATATCGTTATGTTTTAGATCATTTATGTTCTTACACTGGTCCATATGCCATGCATCCATTCTCTTCCGCTTATCTGGGGTCGGGTCGCGGGGGTAGCAGCCTAAGTAAGGAGGCCCAGACTTCCCTCTCCCCAGCCACTTGGAGCAGCTCCTCCGGGGGAATCCCAAGGCGTTCCCAGGCCAGCCGAGAAACATAGTCCCTCCAGCGTGTCCTGGGTCTTCCTCTGGGTCTCCTCCCGGTGGGACATGCCCGGAACACCTCACCAGGGAGGCGTCCAGGAGGCATCCTAACCAGATGCCCGAGCCACCTCAACTGGCTCCTCTCGATGTGGAGAAGCAGCGGCTCTACTCCGAGTCCCTCCCGGATGACTGAGCTTCTCACCCTATCTCTAAGGGAGAGTCCAGACACCCTGCGGAGAAAACTCATTTCAGCCGCTTGTATCCGAGATCTTGTTCTTTCGGTCACAACCCAAAGCTCATGACCATAGATGAGGGTGGGAACGTAGATCGATCGGTAAATTGAGAGCTTTGCCTTTTGACTCAGCTCTCTCTTCACCACGACAGACCGGTACAGCGCCCGCTTCACTGCGGACGCTGCACCTATCCGCCTATCGATCTCACGCTCCAGTTTTCCCTCATTCGTGAACAAGACCCGAGATACTTAAACTCCTCCACTTGGGGCAGGACCTCCTCCCCGACCCGGAGAAGGCATGCTACCCTTTTCCGGCTCAAGACCATGGCCTCGGATTTGGAGGAACTGATCCTCATCCCGGCCGCATCACATTCAGCTGCAAACCACTCCAGCGAAAGCTGTAGATCACAACCTGATGAAGCCAATAGGACCACATCATCTGCAAAAAGCAGAGAAGCAATCCTAAGGCCACCAAAATGGATCCCCTCAACACCTTGGCTGCACCTAGAAATTCTGTCCATAAAAGTTATGAACAGAATCGGTTACAAAGGGCAACCTTGGCGGAGTCCAACTCTCATTGGAAACGAGCCTGACTTACTGCCGGCAATGCGGACCAAGCTCTGACACCGGTCGTACAGGGACCTAACAGCCCATATCAATGGGCCTGGTACCCCATACTCCCGGAGTACCCCCCACAGAACCCCCCGAGGGACGCGGTCGAATGCCTTCTCCAAGTCCACAAAGCACATGTAAACTGGTTGGGCAAACTCCCACGCACCCTCCAGGACCTGCTGAGGGTGTAGAGCTGGTCCAGTGTTCCACGACCAGGACGAAAACCACACTGCTCCTCCTGAATCCGAGGTTCGACTATCCGACGGACCCTCCTCTCCAGAACCCCTGAATAGACCTTACCAGGGAGGCTTAAGAGTGTGATCCCCCTATAGTTGGAACACACCCTACGGTCCCCCTTTTTGAATAGGGGAACCACCACCCCAGTCTGCCAATCCAGGGGAACTGCCCCCGATGTCCACGCGATATTGCAGAGTCGCGTAAGCCAACACAACCCCACAACATCCAGAGCCCTAAGGAACTCCGGGCAAATCTCATCCACCCCTGGGGCCCTGCCACCGAGGAGCTGTTTAACCACCTATGGGACTTCAGCACCAGAGATTGGAGAGCCCGACCCAAAATCCCTATGCTCCGCTTCCTCAGTGGACGACGTGCCAGTAGGATTGAGGAGGTCTTCGAAGTATTCTGCCCACCGACTCACAACATCCCGAGTTGAGGTCAACAGCACGCCATCCCCACCATAAATGGTGTTGGTCGCGTACCGCTTCCCCCCCCTGAGACGCCGGATGGTGGACCAGAATCGCCTCGAAGCCGTACGGAAGTCATTCTCCATGGCCTCTCCGAACTCCTCCCACGCCCGAGTTTTTGCCTCAGCAACCACCCGAGCCGCATGCCGCTTGGACTGTCGGTACCTATCTGCTGCTTCCGGGGTCCCACAGGCCAAAAAGGCCCAATAGGACTCCTTCTTCAGCCTGACAGCATCCCTCACCGCCGGTGTCCACCACCGGGTTTGAGGGTTGCCACCACGACAGGTACCAACAACCTTGCGGCCACAACTCTGATAAGCTGCCTCGACAATAAAAGTGCGGAACATGGCCCACTCGGACTTTATGTCCCCCGCCTCCCTCGGAACATGTTCAAAGCTCTCCCGGAGGTGGGAGTTAAAGCTCCGTCTTATAGGTGACTCTGCCAGACGTTCTCAGCAGACCCTCACAATACGTTTGGGTCTGCCAAGTCTGACCGGCATCCTCCCCCACCATCGGAGCAAACTCACCACCAGGTAGTGGTCAATTGACAGCTCCGCCCCTCTTTACCCGAGTGTCCAAGACATGCGGCCGCAGATCAGATGAGACAACAACAAAGTCGATCATCGAACTGTGACCTAGGGTGTCCTGGTTCCAATAGCACATATGTGCACCCTTATGCTTGAACATGGTGTTCGTTATGGACAATCCATGACGAGCACAGAAGTCCAATAACACAACACCACTCGGGTTCAGATCAGGGGGGCCATTCCTCCCAACCACACCCCTCCAGGTCTCACTGTCATTGCCCACGTGAGCGTTGAAGTCCCCCAGTAGAACAAGGGAGTTCCCAGGAGGCGCACTCTCCAATAGCCATGTGTCGTTGTGTCCTTGGGCAAGACACTTAACCCCGAGTTGCTCCCGGTAGGACTGGAAAGCACCTTGCATGGTAGTCTGCCGCCACCGGTTTATGAATTTGTGTAGCATTCAATATATGTGTAGCACTTTGAGATTTTCAGTAATGAAAAGTGCGTTATAAATTGAATTAATTATTATTATTATTATTATTAATTAGCCCTTCCAAGGACTCCAAAAAGGGTGGGTAATCTGAGCTGCCGTTTGGCACATAGGCACAAACAACAGTCAGGACCCTACACGTAGGCGGAGGGAGGCTACCCTCTCGTTCAAAACAGGAAATACGTCACCAATTGGAAAACGTTTTTTGAAACAAACAATATAAATCATTACTCATAAAATATTTATCCTACACAACTAATAAACATATGCATATATTTTGAAATGTTTTTATTTTATTATTTCATTTTTATTATAAATATTTTTAAGTCTTCAATGTAAAATGGTCCAGAAATTCCAGTGGGACGGCGCCTTAGCGCCCCCCCTATTGGCCGGCCGCCCCTGATCACAACTCTGTTTTCCAAACGCTGAGCTAAATTTTGATGTGGTGGTGGCTGAGAGTCATCAACTCATGAGTCATGGACAAGATATCTTGTGATATTGTGTGAAAATGAACAAGGTTAGCACTAGAAGTCCCAGGATTTTCGACCTCCCCCCAGAAGTCCTGAAAGAGGGTCAAAAGACCCTTAGTCCAAACCAACCATTAGTGGGTCCACATTAGTGGGCCATTAACTACCTTTTGTTATAAATATGCGTGCACACAACTCAGACACCCCCACCACACCAGACTGCACAAACTGCATTCCAATGTTTCCACCAGGTAAGTAAGACTCTGCTTGCACTTCCCCCCTTTGTCAGAAGAGAGGCCCTGACCTGAATTCACACATAACAGACCCTGAAGTTATCTCACAGTTGAACATTTTGGGATATCCACTGAACGGAAAGCTTTGTCTGCTCCAGAACAGTTTTATGCATAAAATTGTCTCATTCTGCTGTGCTGACTATCCTGTAACTTTGATGTTCTGTCAAATAAATTATTTTCCTTACAAGTACTGTCTCTCTCCTTGTCCTTGGCACTTGTATACTGTATACGGTGCGTGCCGGCACATGCAGGTGGCCCATTGCTGTGTTCTAAAACATGCTTGACCTATTGTTGTCTGTCACCTGACGGACAGACACAGGTCACATGACATGAAGTCAACTGACGGACCGACATAGGTCACACGACATGAGGTCAACTGACGGACCGACACAGGTCACATGACATGAGGTCAACTGACGGACCGACAAAGGTCACATGACCTGAGGTCAAGTGACGGACCAACACAGGTCACACGACCTGAGGTCAAGTGACAGACCAACACAGGTCACACGACATGAAGTCAACTGACAGACCGACACAGGTCACATGACATGAGATCAAGTGACGGACCGACACAGGTCACATGACCTGAGGTCAAGTGACGGACCAACACAGGTCACATGACCTGAGGTCAACTGACAAAACGACACAAGTCACATGACATGAAGTCAACTGACGGACCGACACTGGTCACACGACATGAGGTCAACTGACGGACCAACACGGGTCACTTGACCTGAGGTCAACTGACGGACCGACATAGGTCACACAACATGAAGTCAACTGATGGAATGACACTGGTCACTCGACATGAGTTCAACTGACGGACCGACACAGGTCACACGGCATGAGGTCAACTGACGTACCGACACAGGTCACACGGCATGAGGTCAACTGACATACCGACACAGGTCACATGACCTGAGGTCAACTGACGGACCGACACAGGTCACATGACCTGAGGTCAACTGACTGACCGACACAGGTCACATGACCTGAGGTCAACTGACGGACCGACATAGGTCACACGACATGAAGTCAACTGATGGACCGACACTGGTCACTCGACATGAGGTCAACAGACGGACCGACACAGGTCACACGGCATGAGGTCAACTGACGTACCGACATAGGTCACATGACCTGAGGTCAACTGACGGACCGACACAGGTCACATGACCTGAGGTCAACTGACTGACCGACACAGGTCACATGACCTGAGGTCAAGTGACGGACTGACACAGGTCACATGACCTGAGGTGAACTGACGGACCAACACAGGTCACATGACCTGAGGTCAAGTGACGGACCAACACAGGTCACATGACCTGAGGTCAAGTGACGGACCAGCACAGGTCACACAACATGAAGTCAAGTGACGGACCAACACAGGTCACATGACCTGAGGTCAACTGACAAAATGACACAGGTCACACGACATGAAGTCAACTGACGGACCGACACAGGTCACACGGCATGAGGTCAACTGACGTACCAACACAGGTCACATGACCTGAGGTCAACTGACACAACGACACAGGTCACATGACATGAAGTCAACTGACGGACCGACACAGGTCACATGACCTGAGGTCAACTGACGGACCGACACAGGTCACATGACCTGAGGTCAACTGACGGACCGACATAGGTCACACGACATGAAGTCAACTGATGGACCGACACTGGTCACTCGACATGAGGTCAACTGACGGATCGACACAGGTCACTCGACATGAGGTCAACTGACGGATCGACACAGGTCACACGGCATGAGGTCAACTGACGTACCGACACAGGTCACATGACCTGAGGTCAACTGACGGACCGACACAGGTCACATGACCTGAGGTCAACTGACTGACCGACACAGGTCACATGACCTGAGGTCAAGTGAAGGACAGACACAGGTCACACGGCATGAGGTCAACTGACGGACCGACACTGGTCACACGACATGAGGTCAACTGACGGACCAACACGGGTCACACGACATGAGGTCAACTGACGGACCAACAGGGGTCACATAACATGTAGTCAACTGATGGAACGACACTGGTCACTCGACATGAGTTCAACTGACGGACCAACACAGGTCACTTGACATGAGGTCAACTGACACAATGACACAGGTCACATGACATGAAGTCAACTGACGGACCGACACAGGTCACATGACCTGAGGTCAACTGACTGACCGACACAGGTCACATGACCTGAGGTCAACTGACGGACCGACATAGGTCACACGACATGAAGTCAACTGATGGACCGACACTGGTCACTCGACATGAGGTCAACTGACGGATCGACACAGGTCACTCGACATGAGGTCAACTGACGGATCGACACAGGTCACACGGCATGAGGTCAACTGACGTACCGACACAGGTCACATGACCTGAGGTCAACTGACGGACCGACACAGGTCACATGACCTGAGGTCAACTGACTGACCGACACAGGTCACATGACCTGAGGTCAAGTGACGGACAGACACAGGTCACACGGCATGAGGTCAACTGACGGACCGACACTGGTCACACGACATGAGGTCAACTGACGGACCAACACGGGTCACATAACATGAAGTCAACTGATGGAACGACACTGGTCACTCGACATGAGTTCAACTGACGGACCGACACAGGTCACACGGCATGAGGTCAACTGACGTACCGACACAGGTCACACGGCATGAGGTCAACTGACGTACCGACATAGGTCACATGACCTGAGGTCAACTGACAGACCGACACAGGTCACATGACCTGAGGTCAACTGACGGACCGACATAGGTCACACGACATGAAGTCAACTGATGGACCGACACTGGTCACTCGACATGAGGTCAACTGACGGACCGACATAGGTCACACGGCATGAGGTCAACTGACGTACCGACACAGGTCACATGACCTGAGGTCAACTGATGGACCGACACAGGTCACATGACCTGAGGTCAACTGACGGACCGACACAGGTCACATGACCTGAGGTCAAGTGACGGACCAACACAGGTCACATGACCTAAGGTCAAGTGACGGACCAGCACAGGTCACACAACATGAAGTCAACTGACGGACCAACACAGGTCACATGACATGAGGTCAACTGAGGGACCGACACAGGTCATATGACCTGAGGTCAAGTGACGGACCAACACAGGTCACATGACCTAAGGTCAACTGACAAAATGACACAGGTCACACGACATGAAGTCAACTGACGGACCGACACAGGTCACACGGCATGAGGTCAACTGACGTACCAACACAGGTCACATGACCTGAGGTCAACTGACACAACGACACAGGTCACATGACATGAAGTCAACTGACGGACCAACACAGGTCACATGACCTGAGGTCAACTGACGGACCGACACAGGTCACACGACATGAGGTCAACTGACGGACCAACACAGGTCACATGACCTGAGGTCAACTGATGGACCGACACAGGTCACATGACCTGAGGTCAACTGACTGACCGACACAGGTCACATGACCTGAGGTCAAGTGACGGACAGACACAGGTCACACGGCATGAGGTCAACTGACGGACCGACACTGGTCACACGACATGAGGTCAACTGACGGACCAACATGGGTCACTTGACCTGAGGTCAACTGACGGACCGACATAGGTCACACAACATGAAGTCAACTGATGGAACGACACTGGTCACTCGACATGAGTTCAACTGACGGACCGACACAGGTCACATGGCATGAGGTCAACTGACGTACCGACACAGGTCACACGGCATGAGGTCAACTGACGTACCGACACAGGTCACATGACCTGAGGTCAACTGACGGACCGACACAGGTCACTCGACATAAGGTCAACTGACGGACCGACACAGGTCACACGGCATGAGTCAACTGACGTACCGACACAGGTCACATGACCTGAGGTCAACTGATGGACCGACACAGGTCACATGACCTGAGGTCAACTGACTGACCGACACAGGTCACAAGACCTGAGGTCAAGTGACGGACTGACACAGGTCACATGACCTGAGGTGAACTGACGGACCAACACAGGTCACATGACCTGAGGTCAAGTGACGGACCAACACAGGTCACATGACCTAAGGTCAAGTGACGGACCAGCACAGGTCACACAACATGAAGTCAACTGACGGACCAACATAGGTCACATGACCTGAGGTCAAGTGACGGACCAACATATGTAGCCCACTGAAAGGGACCGGGGGATTTAGAAGCCAAGTTCACTTGCGCAAAAAAGCGCAGCCTTAGTCAAATTAGTGTGCCCCCTCCTGTGGTGCGCCAGTAATGGCCTTATTTACAAAACAAAAGCGCCTGTTAACAGCTCATTATAGGATGTTAGCTAAAATCCTTCGGGTCACTCGACCCGTCTCTGGGTTCCAAAGGTAGAAATGCTGAATGACCCTTCTCTGGGACTTCTAGTGTTAGACCAAAATGGTTACAGCTCCATCGTGTTCGTTTCAAACTCTGCAGTGGGTAATGGGCAAACAAACTGCATACAGTCTACACACATTCTGACACTCTGGATTCTAGAATAGAATGAGAATTTCCAACACGGCCCTAATCCTCCAACACACCTTTCTACTTTGAAAAATGTATGTGACCAACGAGGGCAGCACGGTAGAGCTGTTGCCTCTCAGCGAGCAGGTTACTCCGGTTCAAATCCCGGTCCGGGGACCCTTCTGGGTGGAGTTTACATGTTCTCTCTGTGCATGCGTGGGTATTCTCCAGGTACTCCAGTTTCCTCCCACAGACCAAATACATGCATGTTAGGCTGATTGGTAACTCTAAATTGTCCCTAGGTGTGAGTGAGAAAGTGACTGGTTGTTTGTCTCATTTGTCTCTATGCAATAACAATACAGTAATAATGTCACACAATGTCATAACTGTATGTTTCCATACAATCGCGAAATTAGGCTCTGCGTTTAACACATCTACAGGATGTGGTTTAACACATCCACCACCAGGTGGTGAAGTGGGCAGCTATTGAGGGCACCCGGGGGCATTTTGGGGATGAGGTGTACTACCCAGAGACACCACGGGGTATGTGGTGGGTTTGTGGTCCCGGGGATCAAACCTGGAACTTTCAGGTCCCAAGCCAGCTGCCCTGCCTCTACACCATCTTGGCCCCATGTGGGCCTACAATGGACTTGCAACCCGTCCAGGGTGTACCCCGCCCCTCGCACAGTGATTGCTGGACATGAGCGTGACGCAAAATGGAAGAAGCAGGTAAAAATAATGGATGTGACCAAGGAGCTACCACAGCACTAAACAGGTAGTCCCCGGGTTACGGCGGTCTCGACTTACGATGATTCGACTTTACGAACGCCTCCCATTGAAAAGCATTGTTTCAAGTTACGCGGTTTATGCGCCTTTACACCAGAAAATACGGTGCCGAAACAAAACTTACAGGAGAAACAAAACTTACAGGAGAAACAAAACTTACAGGAGGGAGGGAGGGGGGAGCTTTACGTGCTGGAAACTTGAGACCTCAGGCAGGAGCAGAGGAGGAGGTCAGGAGGGGCTAATATGCTAAATATACTTAAGGGCGGCGCAGAGCTCCGCGCTTGAGTGAGCGCGGCACCCCGCTGTGTGAGCGCCGTTCGGTCGCCGCTGCACAAGCCCTTTGAACGTTCACGTAAGCGCGCCAAGCTCCAATTTTACGAGCGCCTACGCGAAGCGCGGTGTCTGACCAATCAGCGACCTCAGTTCAGTCCCCCTCCGCGTGCAGCTGCTCACAGAAGAAAGCAGAGCTCGTGAGAAGAAAGCAGAGCTCTGCCCGGTGAACAGGCGCGCACAGAATGTGCCGTGTGTGGCGTCTAGGGAGGACGCTGAGCTCTGCATCGGGCTTAACGCTGGACTGCTTGACCGCACGTGGAAATACAGGAGACCTTATTGTTTTGAGCGAGGGACAGCTGAGCAACGAGCTAACATGCTAATAGACGTTGCTGTAAATGCTGTGAAGCTGCAGGAAGCTCAC
>JBBPBX010048855.1:0-10465 GCA_038048925.1 Garcialebias charrua
TCCTGGGACACCGTTGCCATGAGGTCCAAGGTGACGTCCAGCCACTTCGGCCACCACCCTCGTTCCTCCTCCATGGGGGCACTGGCTGTTGATAACCTGTGTCTCCCTCACGTCAAGATGGAGAGCGCTGAACTGCAGAGCATGGCTGAACGAAACGCCTACATGTCGCTCAATATATCCTTTGATTCTAAACCAGTTTTTTTGGTCTTGAAAGAAATCTGACAACAAAACCTTTCATTACAATCCACTCGTATAGTCTCAAGCTCTATTTGTACAAAAAATATTGTACATTAGACTGGCATTCACAGTTTGCTGTAAAATTCTTAATACAGGGGGTCCCCGACTTACGAGCGCTCTTACTTACGAGGTTCCGGACTTACGAGCTCACGAACAAACAGTACATTTGTAAAGAACATACAGAAAATACAGCACTTTTATGTGTTTTCAGATGAAAGTGTGTTAGCTAACCATTTGGAAACAAGTTTCTGAACATGTTTATGAACTAGTATGAACGTTTGTGATGAAAAACGAGTGTTCGTAGTAGCGCTAGCATAAATTTTCCGACTTACAACCGAAAATCCGGACTTACGAGAACACGTGTTTCGTGTTCCGACGTACGAGATTTTCGTCTTACGAGATAGTCGTAGTAACGGAACTCGCTCGTAAGTCGGGGACCCCCTGTATCTATGATAATATTATTTATTTTATCCAGTGTGTCTCAGAGCATTATTAAACATTCACATAGACAATGTTTACCTTTTATCTTGTCCAAACTTCTTTTATTTTTAGCTCATCCATTTGAACAATGGCTGGTTGAGGTTCGCTTCGACGTGGGCAGTTACAGCAACAAACTTCAAGGAGAATTTTGCCTTTGATCTGGCAAACCCCACAGAAAATTACAGCATCTTCTTTAATCTAAGCCGAGTAATGACTTTAAGTCTAGAAAAAGACAAATAAAAAGGAATACAAGGCTTTGATAAGAATTGCCAGGAACAAAAGCCAAATTTTCAAAGGCAGAGAAAGCTTCGGTCTGTTTCAGGAAGAATCGTTGTTGTTTTTTTTTCTCCCTTTTCTTTTCTTTTTTTCAGACTTGAAAAGGTGCAGGATCTATTTCTCCATCATCAGAGTGATAGGGGTGCATCTAAAAGGTCAGCTCTGAGTGCTGGTGGAAACCACAAGTGCCTCCCAACCATAACACTTGAGCTCTTGTCTTGAGCATTTGTTGTTGCAGTCTTTTGTCAGAATGATGGAAATAATAAAGTAACCAAATAACAGAACTACATGCAAATCAGCTTGTTTGATTCAGAAGAAACAAGTACCGTATTTTCCGGTGTATAGGTCGCACCCTTTTATGTTTTTTTTCCAAGGCCTGCGACCTATACAGTATATGGCTTGTTATCACTTTTGGTGAAACAAATTGTTAAATCCAGCTCATTTCACAATTACGTTCATTTCTTAAGTAAAAGTTCAGCTCAGACACATATTTGCTGTAATTTTTATCAAACAAATAATTGTTTTTAAAGACCGTGTAAAGTGAATTTCAATATTTTCTTAAATAAACATTATAAATGTGATAATTGTAATCTTGTAAATGAGTAAAAAGTCTCAAAATTGTAGCTCAATTAATTTTGGAGTTATAGAGCAAACTGTGTATAAACATATTTCTATTTCAGGATTTTTTAGGCGTGTTTTAAACGTGACCGCGTTTCGTCACGCGGTCCTCATTAGTATAGCCCCACCCCCTGCTGCTCCAGTCATATAAATTGTTCTTCGCATGGGTGGAGCCGTTCACTCGCGAATCGCAGATAGCATCAGATAGCAATAGCATAGATATTTTGTTCATTGTTAGCTAGCTAATCAATTATGCCTCGTTCCTGCATCTTCCCTGGATGTTTTAATGGTCAGGGCACCTGCTACTGACCGTCTCCCTCCTCAGCCTCCGGACACCGCCGCCGCCTTTCCTGTTTCTTTTCTTTCTTTTTTTTATTGCTAAGCCTGTGCCCTACAAGTTCACAAGCTCCTTTTTTGCTAAGAAAATGCGACAGGTCCATTGCATACTTAGTTATCAACGTGATTACTCTTTATTTTAAAATTACTCTTTATTTTAATCACCAACACAGCCCCCGCATGCGATGTGTCGGGTCGGACCGGGTGCAGCCGCGCGAGTCCGCTCATCTTCTAAACACAGAACAGCGGAGTTATGAATTATAGTTGTGTCCTCAACTTTTAAAATAAAACCAGAGTTGTTTGTGCACTAAAAACAGCGTAACTCTTGGAAAAAGGAGCAAACAGAGCAGGTTTACTGATGAACCTGTCTTCCTCCTCCACACACAGTTCAGCTCTGAGCGAGAGGGTCCTCCTACTTGCTCTGAGCTGCAGAACTGCGCTGAAACCACGCCCACGCGCTGACACGCCCCCACCGTTCCAGACCCTGGGAAAATCATGTTTTTTCCTTATATTTGAGACTTAATTTTATAAGGTAAACAATGTTTTTAATCAGTCAGATTTATATGGGTGATTAATAACACATATTTATGCCGTGTGACAAACTCAAAACACAAATTTAATTTTACTTTACACGGTCTTTAAGTGTTAATCTTCTTAAAAGCCTTGCTGTGCGCTCCTGTGGCAGACATTTGCAGCAGAGCTAAACGTAGGTGCAACCTATACACCGGTGCGACCTATCTAGGGATTTTTCCAATCTATTGGTGATAATTGGACAATGCGACCTATACACCGGTGCAACCTATACACCAGAAAATACGGTATATGGTAAATGGAGCTTACTTATATAGCGTATGTGTATAGCATATAAGTATGTGTGTCTTATTTCTTGATGATTTACATCTTTAAAATAATTGGAAAGACACATGCATCCTAAAAACAATGTTGCTCATTATGCAGCAAATAATCACAGATTTAATTCAAGACTTGTTGCAAGGTTTTAGAGAAGTGCATTTTGTGGTCATGCTCAGGATTCACTTTATCTTTACAGTGCAAAGAGCATGCTTCTCTTTGAACAATGCAATATCAATCTTTCATTCATACTTCCGTATTTCAAAGGGGTTCCCTCATAAATGTGTGGTGAGGTGACCTGTTAAGAAGGTATTATGACCCAAGGCAGTGGACTACACAAGAAATGGCTATGGGCGCCTTCAAAGTCACATGAAAGGGTCCCATATATTGCAACATGTTTTGTAATTTATATTCAAACGTTTGACCAATGAGAGCGTAATTTGTTACACGGGTACATTAAAAACACAGAAGCCATAATTGCAAGAATTTTGGAGGAAAAGCAACATATGCCGTCTTCAAACCGTTACACTTCTACATGTCCATCAGTGTCTCGTTTCAAAACATTTTCAAACAAGCTGCCTTAACTCCCAGGCATGAAGTGCTCTGCTCTCTAATTAAAAATCCCTAATCTAATTCGTAATTCTGTTTTGCCAATAAGCGCATGTTAGGATCATTATAGACTTCCAAGTTAATGCCAAGCTGTTCTTTAGTGAAATTTAATTTAGGCCAAAGATGAGGCAACGCAATACTCCGCTTCCACTATCGCGTTGCCCGGGGCTTTGCAGGGTGTGTGTGCGGCTTTTGATTTAATTGTCCAATTTTCCTTAACTTAAGCGCAAAACATCCAGGAGGGTCTCACTCCGAGTCATCTGAAGAAGGCCAAGCTCATGTTCTTCTACACACGCTACCCCAGCTCCAACGTGCTGAAAACCTTCTTCCCCGATGTCAAGGTATGTGTTTGCACGCTCGAAAATGGATTGACAGCACGTGTCGAACACAGACAGAAGTGTTTGTGCTCTTTCTACTTGTTGGGATGGAAAAAAAATCAGCAGTGTGGCGGAGGAGAGAAACAAAAACGCAGAGGGTTTAAATAACAAAGCCACTGAGCTGCTAGTATGTCCTGGGGGTAGAGGGAGATACAGGGGCATTCTCTCTTTAAAAAAAGCCTCTCCAGTCAGCAAATGGAGTGACAAAAGACTCTGTAGGCAAGGCATTGCTATTGAGTGTCAACAGAGAGTTGGTATTAGACTTTTGGTTGCAACTAGGCGATCCCAAACAAAACATCCCGTGTTTTTGGCCTTGTCATCCTTTTTCTGTCTTTCTGTCTCCTTCACTGCTGTGAATCCGTTCTTATATTTACCTGGATCAAGTCTCCCTGCCTTCCAAGTCCCTCCATACATTGCTGAGCTTTCTTTTTCACTATCTTATGTCCTGGATCTCTGCGCTTGTGCTGGCCCCTCAGTTTGCCATGACCCCCATAGGGCCGGGGGGTGGAGGATGCTGTCGCTGCAGCCCATCGGAACGTCTCCTCCTTGCTTACACTCCTGCGGTGGGAAGTGGCACCGGACAAAGGAACACATAATCCCAGTGTCTGATTCCATCCTATCAGCCCGAGTCAATGAGAGGGAAGCTTCCTTCTGTCCTTACGCTGCCGCTTTCTCACCCGCCGCACCAGAGAGGAGAGGCGTCTTTGATGCCTGCCCAGCCCTTAGGCCCTTTTTTCTGTCTTTCTGGGTGAGAAGATAGAATAACAAGACTAATGTCAAGACTATCTTTAAAAACACACACTTCTGACAGGTGTTTTTTTGCATCTCAGACATCGGTGGGAAAAGATTAGTGAAATTAATGTTGCATCGAGGGATCGTTTTGACTGTCTAAATCCAGATGTGCAGTCATGAATGGGTTCTCAATGAGCTCTCAACGGTCATTTTGAAAATGCAAGTTTTATTTTAAAAAACTACTCAAGTTTTTAATTCTATGTGTGGTGTAGCCGATTTTTTATAGTTTCACTCCAGAAAACCCTAAGCTGGAAGAATTGTTGTCAGATGAAATCTGTGCAAAATCAAAACAGTTCTATCCTCTTTTCCAGTTCAACCGCTGCATCACCTCTCAGCTGATCAAGTGGTTCAGTAACTTCCGGGAGTTCTATTACATTCAGATGGAGAAGTTTGCCCGCCAGGCCCTCGTTGACGGCATCACCGATGTCAAAGACATGACGATCAGCAGGGACTCAGAACTCTTCCGGGTGCTGAACATGCACTACAACAAAGCCAATGATTTTCATGTAAGTCTCAATTCAAACACATCTATTGGACAAATCCAGCATTATTTTTATTAAAAGGTTATGGTTGTAATCCATGAACTAAAGCTACTTTTGATTCTCTTTTTTTAAAACCTTTCTCTTTAAAGCAGTGGTTCCCAAATCTTTTAAGCTCTGACATCAGTTGCAAACAGCACTTACAAGCCAAAAAAACAGGAATACAGTAATAGTCTAAAAACTATTGAAGTATTTGCTATTTTTATATTTTACACTTATAGCAAAATTTCAAAATGTATTTAGTTGACTGGAAATAATCTTAAAATGTCACACTTATTGTTTTGCAACCCACACTGAGGTTTGCACACCAACTTTCTTCGGGGACTCATTTACAAGAGAGGCCTGGTTTTCACAAAGAGTGATGACAACAGTGGACAACAAAGACGACACTAGACACTCAAAGGATGCGTACAAATTGAAAACGAGTGAAAATAAAAACTTATATTTAAAAAAGTAACAAAAAAAAACAGCTAGGTTGTAAGGTTTTTGCCAGGAACTTAACAGATGTTTGAAGCCACTTAAAGACGTCAAGGTTAAAAGCTTCAGATCTTTTTGTAAGATATTCCAGGAAACAGGAGCAGAGTAGGAGAAGGCCCTTTTGCCAAGTTCAGTCCTCTGAGGGAACACTGCAGGTAATCATGTCCTGAGAGCGCACGCTGTAGTTGCACTCACACAGACATGTACGAGGAGATGTATGAAGGCAAATGACCAAGAAGTGATTTAAAGATGAAAATGTACCAGTGTGAGAGTCTGTGTGAAGATGTCCAGTTAACCAGAGAATACAGGGTGCAGTGATAGGTACGGTAGTTACAGTCAGCTATGAATCTTAGTGCACTATAATAGATGGCGTCCAACATCTGCAGGGTGCTAGTGATAGGTACGGTAGTTACAGTCAGCTATGAATCTTAGTGCACTATAATAGATGGCGTCCAACATCTGCAGGGTGCTTGTAGGAGTGTTTATGTAAATAATGTCACCGTAGTCAATGGAGGGAAGGAAAGTCACAGTTACTGTACAATGTGTTTCCTAGCATTCAGAGTTAAACAGGATCTATTTCTGAAAAAGAAACCCAATTTAACTTTCAGTTTCTTTACCAAGCTTTCCACGTGGAGCTTAAAAGAGAAATGCAAATGTCCAGGATGTCAAGATACTTTATAGTAATTAAACTATATCAGATGTGATAGGCTCATTGTGTCAGGTGTCAGACCTCCATGTGGCTGTGAACATGTGTGAGTAGGTGCTGACCTGTGTTTTGCTGCACCTGTGGCTGACCAGCCCTTGCAGCCATTATCTAAACTCCAGAGTGATGCTTTATCAAACTGTGGGAAGAGGAAGCCACAAAATCCCACTAAAACAACTCCGGATTAGAGGACCAGCACGGCTGAGCGAGACAGAGATTGCTACTGATGCGGAATGCTGAGAAAGACGCTGTGGATTCCGAGGGAGAAGGCCGTTCGGTGGGAAAGAGATGGGACCGTTTTCTTTACCTTGGGACCAAGACATTCCTTTCCCAGGGATGCTTTTGTGTCAGGAGACGAGGGGAAAGAAAAATAACTTATCCAAACCATCGTGGCGCTAACTGGCAAGTGGATGGGAAACAAGGGCTGAAGAATTGATCTCTCCCATCATCCTTTGCGTTTGGCTTTGAACTACATTTACTGAGGTTTAGATTCTGCTCAAATACTCAATATGTGATCCAAACTAAAACCAAATCATTTTATCACAATTTGATTATTATTATTATTAATGTTTTTTTTATATATATATATTTGTGCTTGTTTGTGTTATTTTAAGTATAGATTTAGCAAAATATCTCATGAACCTCTGGATGGAGTTAATGACTCTCAGAGCTGACACATTTTGCAAGATCTCACAACAACGCATGAGTTCAAGCATGAAATAATTTACAAGGTTGGGCTAAAATAGATATAAATCAGCATAAGACAATAGATGATTTAATTTTAAACTGGCATAAAAGATGGGGAGCCACATTGCTAGACCTTACTCATTTGTCCTCTATTATTGAATGATACTCGGAATAATTGTTTGGAGCTCGCCACAGTTGCTTACAAGAAAGTTTTTTTTTCAGTTTAGGATCAAGAAAACAGAGTCTAATCTGCTGTGTTGCATTTGTTGCGCTCCGAGAACAAAGAGTTGGCCTGCCTTTCATCAGTTTGACCGTTTGATGGATCGTGCTACAAGTCTTCACTTCACATAATCAGGAAAAACAAAGACTGACTGTTTCAAACGCAGCTTCACACATGAAGCTTCTTCAGAGCTAGAATAAAGTCTTCCCTTCTATTTTACTTCCCTTCCCTTCTTTTTTTTTTTTTCAGGTTCCTGACAGGTTCCTCGAGGTCGCCGAACTCACCTTGCATGAATTTTACAACGCCATTTCTGCAGCCAAAGATTCAGACTCCTCTTGGAAAAAGGCCATTTACAAGGTGATCTGTAAACTGGACAGTGACATCCCCGACGAGTTCAAGACGTCCTCCTACTTGTAGAGTGCAACCATAAAACAGGCGTACAGATAAACTGATTTTAGTGATTTATTTTCTTTTTTTGTAAATTCAGATCATTTTTCTTCTTGTAGTGCATTTTATTGACGTAAAAATCAGAATCCCTTTGTTTAAAAGGTTTGCTCATGCATACACACATCAGAATCTAAAATATTGTTTTGGCTTGCAAATTAGCAATCGAAAATAGATATACTTCTGTGATTTTCTTTAGAGTTTATTGTCTTTTGACAGTTATTGAGTTTGTAGATGTGCAAAAAAAAGTTTACAAAGATCAGACGTGATCCTTCATGCATCACTCAGTATGAATATGAGTTTCTTTTTATGCTGATTTATTTCAGATGTGTAAATGTACACGCATTGCTGGCTTTATATGTGTATAATTTATTATGGATTTATTTGTCTGAATGCATGTGATTTATTATCATGTGTGAAAATTCAGCTGTTGTCATCTGGAGATACACACACATTTTTTTCATATATTTCACTCATAAATATTGTACTGAATGAATATTAAAATAAAAAAATGCACTAAATATTATAAAAAGCTAATGTGTTATGTTTGTCCTGGGTGTGATTTTTTTCCACATTTTAATGTTTAAAGCACAAGAGTGATAAAAACATTGACAGTCCCAGTGTTCTCCCCCTAAGGTGCCTCTAATCCACATCCAGCAACCAGCTGTTCAGAACTCCGCTGTTCACATTGTTCATCGAAGCTGATTCAAGTCAACTTTCGGAGGCCTGCATTCATCGTGCGGCCGCTGCGGATGTGGACAACTGCCATGTCTTAAAAACAGCCACAATGCATTCCCTCCTCATGACTAATGCCTGAGGTGACCTCATGTCACGTTGTGCCGCCGAAGCAAAATTCCACAAACCTGTTGACTCTTCGAATGTCGTGAAATCACAAACAGAATCAACTCATTTTGGGGAGAAACAAAATCAATCAGTCATAACTTTTTAAACAACTTATTTATTACCCTTTATTTAACCAGGCAAATGCCATTGAGATCACAGATCTCTTTTGCAAGGGAGGCCTTTTAAATGTTAAGAACTGCTTTTACAAAATAAAATACTACACCTTAACCAAATATTTAATTGAAAAACCTGTTAGGCACCGAAGCACTAATTACATCAGAAATGATAACATTAAGGAAATTAAAACATTGTTCGGACTGGCTGATGACAATAAACCTCTCTAATCTTTTAATAGACATTTCTTTTCATTTGAGTCCATCTTCTTTTGTAATTTGATTTACATTCTCATTTTTAAAAAAAAGCCTCTATCTGAACCAAAGGGCTTTGCTTAAATTAATTTTATTCTGTGACATTTTCTGAACACGACTTGGTCGCCTCTGGTATAATGAAAGAAAACAAATGACATACCTTCAGTTGTTTAATTGCCTTGGGGCTGACAGGCCTCAGCCTTAAACAGCACAATATGAAATTATGCTCAATCTCTTCAAAACAACAGAGCTTTCTTTGTAATGAAGATGAAAAAAAATATATATATAAAGCAACAAAAAGAGTTTAAATTAAATCAAGATGAGCAGATGCTCTTAATTGTGTGTTTGACCTTTTGAAAATTCGGAGTTATAAAAATATCTTGTTGCTTTTAGAAAGTTTTCTGTCTAATATTAAAAAAAAAAACAGCAGGAAAAAGAAATTGAACATCAGAAGAGCAACAGCATCATCTAGTGAAGACTTGCTGCCATTAAAACAACTATGAAAACAACTGCTGGTCTTGTAACTCAATAAAACTAATGCAAAAAATTTAAATAAATATTAGATTTTTGCAGCTCATTAAAAAATTGTGATAACAAATCGTGCCCGTGAAAGTTTGTCACTCTGGACATTTACAAGCAGCTTAAAGCAGACTGACAGCAAAAACACATTATTAATTGATTAAAAAGTAATTTTACTTTATTACTTTTATTAATCAAGGCTTTCTCAAGGCAATGTGTGTGGTGGAGGACTTTAGATTAAAAATGAGCTGATGTCTCCTTTGAAGGGTCCTACAAAGACAAAGGCAGGATCAAACATCCCCTAAGCAAGAGACAATGCAACCTTTGGGACTGGGGGCACTGGGACAGCCCCGCTCTTTAATCTCATTGCTCATAGATATGGTCTTATGGCAACTGGGGGTAAGGCGCTGCGAGGGAGTGTAACTTGAGAACGGAGGCCGCTGACTTTAGGCTGCCCTTCAGACAGCCACTTCTTAGTGTAGTTTAGACTGATCACCAGTAAATCTTTATTAATTTTAATTGGAGCCCCCATTTAAAAGAGCAATTAAAGCGGATTAATCGAGCCCATCCCATATAATGTCTTCTGTTAATTAGTTTGTCAGCACTGTTTTAATATCGCTTAATGACTTCATATTTCAGGGATGACATTAAAGGGATGCTGAAGGAAAAGAAATGGCCTTATCACAAAGCACTGCTTTAGTGGGAGACACCCACCCACCTGCACCTCCCTCCCTGCCAGTGGGCAAGGTCAGGCCTTCAGGGTGCCACCAAGACAGCGACCACCAGGGATGCTCTGCCTCACAGTGAAGCGTTGCACAACAATTTCAGACTATTGGAGGAAAGCTGCCTCGTTCTAAAAAGAAACAGAAGTGTGACACCAGCAGTTTACTACGGTGGCCCTAAGGTGTAAATGAACTACATATAAAAATTAAAAAAACGGAATTACATTTGGAAAAACACAACAAAAACAACAAAAACACAACATTTGAAAAAACAAAATTACATAAAAAAAATAAAATAAAAAAAAACAGAATGACATTTGAAAAAACTGAATTAAAGCCAAAGTGGAAGTGGATGGAATCACATTAGAA
>JBBPBX010048855.1:14110-25584 GCA_038048925.1 Garcialebias charrua
CTGTACAGAAAAGATTGTGTTCCTACACCATTTGCCTGGTGAAATAAGGGTTAGGAGGGCGTGTAAAAAAATATTTTTCCCTCCATCCTTTATGCTATCCTCATGTGTAATATGGTTGTATTGCTGTAATCCACCTAATCCTATTGTGGAGTCTGCACCCTGAGTGCACACACACTGGCTGTGTGTGTCGCTGTCACCTGAAGCACAGTGAAAATCCTGCTAATCCCACCTGGACCACACACACACGAGCAGCCGCGAACACGCCGCAGCACCAAACACCGCCAGCAGCTCGTCCTATCAGGACGCACCTGCTGCGGCGTCCGAGCAGAGAGGCGGTCTGCGAGCCACGCTCGAGCTAAAGCAGGGAGTGTTGTCCACGTTCTCGCTTCAACTTTTGGTGTGTTTACAGCAGCTGGAGAGAAGAAGGGGTTGAGCAGGACAGCTAGCTGAGGGCCGAGCTGGGCGAGAGTGCAACGGAGAGGGAACAGGGAGCACAATGGTGGAGGAGAGGACCAGATGTGTGCTGCAGATAAAGGAACTTCTGTTTCAGCTGCACTCGTCCAGAACGTTCACACAAACCCACTGGAGTCATATTAGATTTGTGAATTTGTGCAGTACTTAAAGGTTTGGCTGTATTTGCTAACGCTCGGTTTAAATTAAAATAACATGGAAAACAATGCACGACACCTGATGCTTTCATCAGGTTAGTTTTAGACAAGGATCATCCTGTGTAGAGAAATGATGGAGTTGTAGCTGTTTTGAATATAAAATGGTGCAGTTTTATGATATTTTGCACAATGTTGAGCTCAGTTTATGTCTTGTTGTTCACTCTCAGCTATAGAACCACACCAAGTATTAACATACCGTATTTTTCGGACTATAAGGCACACTTAACATCCTTTAATTTCCTCAAAAATCCAGCGGATTCGGATGTGGTCAGTCCATACAATGGGCGCCATCAACTGTAATCATCCCCATATGTAGCGGCGAAACTGTCCAATCTACCTGCTAGCATGCTTAAAAGAACGTTATCAGCGTTATAATCGCTGTGAGTAGGCAGCGTGTTTCCGTAAACCCGGAAGTGTAGTGTTTTTGTTTTTTTCAGCTTATGTAACCGTTTTCGTAAACCTAACCTTAAACCTGACCCAGAGGACAACCCTAAACCTAACCAAGACCCTAAACCTAACCAAGACCCTTTACTTTAAACCTAACCACGTAGCTAAAGACGGAGCCTTCTGTCATCGATTGTAATAGTGATAACGTACCTTTAAACCTCCTAGGAGGTACAGGAGGGGCAATCTGACCGCTACGTATGGTTGATAACATCCGAAGCGGGTGAAAATCAACAGTGAGCCTTATAATCCAGTGCACCCTGTATATAAATTCTGGTTGTGCTTACTGACCTCAAACCAATTTTATGTGGTACATGGTGCTTAAAAATCTGTCAAAATGTTTTAGTTTTGCTTAATGCACCTTATGGATGAAAGCAGACCCATTCATTGATATTAAGCATTATAGTCAGAAAAATATGATAATGTCTATAACGTTTCCTGGGTTAAAGGTATTTTTGTGTTTTGTAAGGTCAATTTGCTTTGGTGGCCATCTTGAATTGGGTTGCTTCCAAAAGTTAATTTGTTGTGGCGGTGGTCAAAAAGATATAATAATAATAATAATAATAATAATGAATTCAATTTATAACGCACTTTTCATTAGTGAAAATCTCAAAGTGCTACACATATTGAATGCTACACACATTCATACACCAGTAGCGGCAGACTACCATGCAAGGTGCTTTCCAGACCTACCGGGAGCAACTCGGGGTTAAGTGTCTTGCCCAAGGACACAACGACACATGGTGTGGGGAACCGGGATTCGAACCGCCAACCTTTCGATCGGGGGACGACTGCCATTACCACTACGCCACGGCCGCCCCATATTTTGCTAACAGACAGAGCAGACTTTAAGAAGTTATTGTCAACATTTATTAAGAGGTCCCAGTGCATTTTATAATACAGTAGTCCCTCGTTTATCGCAGTGGATCCGTACACTGAAGTCCAGCGATAAGTTAGAAACTGCAAAATAGGGATAGTAGTATATTTTGCTCTGCATGGAGATCAACTGATCAGCTGATCAGCTGTAGCATGGGCTGCACAAATGGGCAGCAGGTGCTAAATTATTTTAAATAATTTATTTTGAATTTAAAAAATGCCATGCCAATCATACGGCTCGTCCATCAATCAGCCAATTGTGTGTCATGTCAATCGTATTTTGAAAAACCGCAATAGAGCGAGTCCACGAAAAGCGATCCATGAAGTAGCGAGGGCTTACTGGAATATATTATATTTAAGCTCAGAATGTTTAGAAGATCAGTGTCAGCTACTACCATACTAAATTGTAGATCATCATAAACCCGACTGAGTTATGTTTGTTTTTAAGGTTGGTTGGCTGTGGCAGCCATGTTGAATTGAGCTGACTGTTCTTCATGATCGATAATTATTCTCTTCCAGTTTAATTAGAATGTGACTTGCTGTTTATGACACATTTTGCTACCAAATAGTCACAAACACACGGACATGGGCAAAGACATTAAGTACATGAAGGGCACATTAGTACCATTTTTGGTGGCAACGATAATACAAACAAACAATAAAATGGTAATTTAAATTAAAAAAAAACAGCCAACAATGAAGATGAAAGCTCATTCTTGTGCCGTTCCGTGTGAATGAATAGGAAGAGTTATGCCGCAGCCCTGCTCGGTGTACAGCTCCTCCGATAACATCCTTATCTTTCCTCGCAGCTATCAGAAGAAAAATACAATGAATGAATAGACTCCACACACAACCATGCGCATGCTGATGAAGACCCGATGATAGCGAGGTGGAAATATTTCATTGGTCGGGCCCCAACATTCTTATAAAAAACATTAAGAAATGAAGAAGAGACAGACAGACAGCCGGAGAGAGATCTCTCTTATTGTGAGTCTGCTCGTGGATGATATCTGCATCACGGCTGCACGTGGCTGTCACGTTCACACAGCACGGCAGATGAAAGGCTGTTGGCAATATGACAGTAACAGAATTACAAAGAAAAGAAAGAAAATATGGAACAAACTCTCCACGGGCTTCGGGGAAGCTACGGCATTTTCTTATTAGGGAATTCTATTTGATCTGTTTTAATGTGTGTGAATACACTTATGAGGTACGCGCATGGGACAGCACGTGCGCTAGCCTTGATAAAGGCACGTGCGTACAATGATGGCATCAAAAATCAAACAGCAAGAACATAGCCATGGTTGTGTCTGTCTGTTTGTCCCTGTTTGCATGTGTGTGTGCACTTGAACGCACAATAAGAAGTCAGTTAGCGTGTCCCCGTGGTGCTGGGGGTCCCTCAGACCCGAAGGCAGCCAGGACCAGCTGGACGCTCTCGGCTCGTAGGACTCCCAAGCACTTCTGGGGCAATTTGAAGGCCTGCGGCAAACATCTGGAGGTTATCAGTCTGACAAACACACGGAGCAGCGCAGTGGGTGTGTGCGCTTGTTGCCAATGCTCTGTTCCGAACATTTCCCCTTTATGTCTTTAGAAGCTTCCTTTGCCAGCTCGTCTCAGCCGTCTGAGGAAGTAGAGTCTCTGATGACCTTTCTTGATCAGGCTGGTGGTGTTGTTGCCCCAGCTGAGGTTATCATTCAGGTGCACACCCAAATACTTGTAAAAACAAATATATTTTTAGTTGAGACTCACATGTATTTGGAATGGTAACACAATCTAAAATGTTTTATTACAGTGAAATCAGACACAAATTAATAAATCTCTGTACAGTATTTCCGCTGTTCCATGTCATGAGCTGTGTTTTCAGTGTTTGTCTGTTTTGGAGTTCATGTTGTTTATTTTCAGTGATGTTTTTTGTATTTTCTTGGTGTTCCGTCTTTTCCTTTGTGTGTTTCCTGTTATTTATCAGTCAGCTTCTGCTTCTCAGTCCTACCACCTCCCTGTTCCCTGTTACCATTAAGCCACCTGGCTCCCATCTCCTCATCCTCTCCAGTCCATTTAGTCTCAGTATCACTTCATTGAGCTTCATGTCCTGTCTGGGTTTCCTCTGTGTCTCTCAAAGTTTGGCGTGATATGATATATCTCTCTTATTCATGTTTGTTGTGGCTCCATCTATTTTTTTTACATTTAGTTTTACTCATTTACAATGCTCTTTCAATCCTCTGCACATACCAGTCATCAGAAGCTGGATCAGGTTCAGCAGAACACTTTCTGTATTGACCATTTTACAGTCAGTAATGTGCATGAGTAAAATCAGGCAACACAAGCTCAATGTTGTTGTTTTGGTTCCTTATACCTGCTTTTATTTACAAAATAATTTAGTTTCACAAGTATTTTATGTTGCGAGCACGATATGCAATGTTGGTATTGGAAGGACTACAGAGTACAGCAGGAACAGTTAGATATGAACATTGTTTAGACCATGTGTACTTCAATGAACCAGAAGTAGGCAATAAACTATGTAGGAAGCATAGCAAAACCTTGATAATGCACATTAGCAACTGTAAAATGACCAATTTAACACGCCTTTTTCAGCAGCTCAAATCACACAATGAGGCCGTGATGTGAATTCAGACACAGAGCCTCATTTGTCTTTGGTTATGTTATATTCTTTAAAACAACACAGGCCTTGAAACGCGTCTCATTTTCTCGAGACATGCTTCGTAGCTTTAGTACCCAATGTAACAGCATTGATTCCTGGGTTTGACGACTCCTAAACCTGACACCCATCTCAAAAACCAGTGGACCTCAGGCCCCAGTGTTCCAACCTGTCAGTTGATGCTGTAATCTACCACAAACTGGAGAGGCTGTTTGGGCAGTAAGCTGGAAAAATGCTAATCAAATAAGCAGTAAAACCTGTTCCGGAAAACCAGTTGACTCCAAATCCACCAGTGCTTCACCGATGGGCTCCAAGCTGGTGGAGAAGGCAAACCACCGAGCCATGAAATCAGTACAAGTTGGAGAGCGCTCAACGAGAGGCCCTACCTGTGTGAGGGCTGATAGCCCATGCACATAAACACAGCATAAAGGGCTTTCTACATGACCTTAAGGTGTGGTGTAAATGAACTACATAAAAAAAAACTGAATTACATTTGGAAAAACACAACAAAAACAACAAAAATACAACAACATTTGAAAAAACGAAATTACATTTGAAAAAACAGAATGACATTTGAAAAAAAAAGGAATTACCCTACATTAAGCCAAAATGGAAGTGGCCGGAATCACATTAGAAAAAAAAACAGAATGACATTTGGAAAAAACAGAATCACGTTAGGAAAAAACGGAATTACATTAAGCCAAAGCGGAAGTGGTCCGAATCACATTAGAAAAAACAACAACAATGACATTTGGAAAAAACAGAATGACATTTGGAAAAAACGGAATTACATTTGAAAAAACAGAATGACATTTGGGAAAAACAGAATGACATTTGAAAAACGGAATGTAAAACTGAAATGTACGTCAACAAAACTTCAGTTCATATGTAATTCCGTTTTTTCCAAATATCATTCTGTTTTTTTCAAATGTAATTCCGTTTTTTCCAAATGCAATTCCATTTTTTCCAAATGTCATTCTGTTTTTTCCAAATGTCATTCTGTTTTTTTTTTTTTTTTCTAATGTGATTCGGGCCATTTCCGCTTTGTTAATGTAATTCCGTTTTTTCCTAATGGGATTCCAGCCACTTTTGCTTTGGCTTAATGTAATTCCATTTTTTCAAATGTCATTCTGTTTTTTTTTTATCAAATGTAATTTCGTTTTTGCAAATGTGGTTGTGTTTTTTGTTGTTTTTGTTGTGCTTTTTCAAATGTAATTCCGTTTTTTTTTAATGTAGTTCATTTACACCTTAGGGCCACCGTAGCTTTCAGCCAAAGATGCTCTACATTTCAGCTGCTGTAGTTTTGTACACAGAAAAAAAAAACAAAATTATCTCTAAAATGATGTGGTGCACATTTACATAGGTTAATGTCTGCTTCTGAAACTGAACTGTGAGGTATCAAACTACACTAGTTAGTAAAATCAAACGAGTCCTCTCTCACTGGTGCTGCACAGTGTAAAGCAAGAGAGGAGACACGTGGCATGGTTTGTGCTGAGGCCAGTCCATTCCAGTAGATACACAATTTGTCAAGAAACAGCAGCCATCTCTTGAAATAATCCGTCATCCCAGAGAGAAACTGAAAACAATAAATGAGAATCTGAGGAGTTTGGGGAAGGGGAAAGAGGTTATCCTGAGCTGTTTCTACTATGCTGCTTCTGCCATCTTCATTATACACTGTTAGATGATGCTGTTATTACACCTTGCTCTGAAATCGTATCGACTCCAAGAACAAAGTCATGGAGTCAGATAACAACGATTTGCACCTGTAAGTGTTTATCCTGCTGAACAAAAAGGAGAGTTGGCTGTTAACTCAGAATTATCCCTGCAGTGCACACACAGATCACATGAACTGGGCTGTCCACAGTTCCACACTTCTAGATGGGTTATGATCAATAAAATCACTTCATGATTTTTCACATTGTACGAGAAATGTAGGAGAGATTAGATTGGTTTTCTCATAACAGCTTTTAGTAGAAACTAGGATTTTGTGCTTTTTCTCCCTCGAACGTTCAACAAAAACACAACTACAAGTGCCATTTGGGTTAAAAAGGAGCTTAAAGTATCTCTGGGGGAGACACAGCTTTACAGTAAACATACATTGCAGAGCTTAATGGGGAAAATTAAGTAATGCACTGCGTTTAATGTTAGTTTGTTATTCTTTGAAACTAATAAAACACACCGGTATTATCTAAAAAAGCTAAGTCTGATCCTCTGGACATTCAAAAAATGAAGCAAAAACGTCCCAGTGGCTTTTAAACCCCAAAATACATTACGGCAAAGACTGGTTCATCCCAAAGATCCGGTCCCCCGGCACAAACAGAGTAATATTGTGTATGCTGTTCAGTGTCAGGAGGGCTGTGATCAGTCTTACATCGGGGAAACTAAACAGCCACTGGCCAAAAGGATGGCCCAGCACAGAAGATCAACATCATCAGGTCAGGACTCTGCAGTCTACACTCATCTCCACGCCAGCGGTCACTCTTTCAAGGATGAAGATGTTCACATCCTTGATAGAGAGGAACGATGGTTTGAGAGAGGAGTAAAGGAGGCCATCTTTGTGAAAAGAAACCGTCCATCATTAAACAGGGGTGGAGGCCTCCGGGTTCAACTGTCTCCCTCTTACAATGCTGTTATTGCTAGTATCACTCAGCCCTCTGTGAATAGTGTCGATCAACCTTGATTTTAATAATTGGATCCAGCCCTTATGAGAAGCAGAAGGGGCCCAGATTCACATGAACCAGGTTTCCCTCGAATGAAGTGTTGTCCAGACAACCACTTTTTTATGGGATCATAAAGAGGTACCTGGCCAGAAGCTGGCTGCAATAAAGAAAATTTAGTATATATCTAAGGTTGATTTAGGTTCATCTCAGATAAAGATCCCATGGTAACTCAGATATGTCCCATGGGAACGGAGAGTTTATTGCTACCATCAGAAAAAGGAGCAAACACAGAGCATGTCATAACAGCAGAGACGGGGAGAAAGAAGAGATGTTTTCTACTTTGAATAAAAATATAATCATGTGATCCTTTGATAAACATACAATGAATAAGGGGTTGTTAAACTTGTTTTGTAATGATCCTTTTTTAATAATTGAATCATGTGGTTAAATGTACTTTGAGTCTAACAAATGTATGATGAATTTGATGTGACTTTTAAATGAGGAACTGGAACAAGGGTGTAAACAATCTGTGGTAAAGTGTTCGTCCTCTGCTTAGCAACAGGCCAGAAGCTTCGAGCAGTAAGGTTTTATTACCAAATAAGGAAATAATAAAGAGAGATAACTCACAGCTAGGACTTCATCAGTCCTGCCTGAACACGCACTAAAAGTGACCAATGAGAACAAGGTTTCTCTCCCCCCTCCCTACTGGAGGGGGGACTGAAGTGTATAAAAAGTCCTGAATTTGGCAGTTGAGGGCTGAAGTTCGTCCTGAAGTCGAAGTATCCAGATGCTGATGACTGACCTCGGAGAAGAAGGCGACTGACAAGCTGCCCGGCTGATCCTTGAGGGTGCCAGTGATCCGTGGGGGAGATCCCGACTCTTTCCCTTCTGCCGAAGGGATTGAGAGAGCATTTCCCTCCAGAACTCAGCCCGGATCTGAAGACCTGATCCCTCTGTTCTGACCAGCCGAGGGCACGCAGAGGCGAGCCTTACCTACGAAGGTGAGGAGATTGCTCGTAGCATTTACTTATGGAACTCCAGAGTTCCTGAACAAAAGTTATGCAATGAGACGCTTCTCTAATCCAGCCTTATCCGAGAACTTAATTCAAATTAGATTAACAGCAGATAAAATAGATGATAAAAACCCAATTAGCTTCTCTTATCTACTGGCTCGAAGCTGCAGGTGGTTGCTTGAGTTTAAGGACAAATACTATTACTGGATGAGGATTTAGATCGAGGATAGCGAGGGTTGGGTAGATCCAAGAAGAAGAAACAAGAAGACCAAGAAGACAAAGAAGAAGGAAAACCACTTGTCCACCCCAAAGGGACCTGAGGGGGGACAACTATCCAAGAACCCCTTTCCAAAGAAGATTATCCCTCATCAAGATTAAGAGTCTATCCAGTTTATTGTTCCTTATATCCAAATACTTTCATGTACTCAAGTTTATATTTTGTATCGCTATGTTATAACGCTGTTCCTATGCAAAATTACTCAAATTAAAGAGCAGAGCAAAACGTAAAACTCTCGTCTCCGTTTAATACATTTTGTTCTGGATTCCTAAAAGCTTGGTTCAAAAGAATAACATCATAAGTAGGAGGTTTTAAAAGGTTAAACATTAGCACAGTGAGACTAATATAAAACATCGCCCTAGGGTCCAACATTCTGGATTCTAAAATTTACTGGACCTTTTAACAATTACAAAGCTCACCGGAGAGAAGCCGCCGTTTAATAATAGTTCTTTACTCCAACCTCTCCAGTCCCCGGCAGCTAAGGTGGAAAGACGAGTAAAGTGAGAACAGGGCAGAGACTATTAGATGAAGGCGGTGAACGTCCAGTTGAATTCTCTCATCAATAAGCCTTAAGTCGGAGCTGATCCCAGCAGTCACAGGTAATACCCAGACTCAGAGACTAGTTCGAAAGACCCTCTTGGAAGGTAGGCTTCAGTAAGAACCTGTTGCGATCCACGTGGCTAGCTTACTGACTCACAGAGCAAGACAGTAGGTGCGACCTATACTCTGGTGCGACCTATCTAGGGATTTTTCCAATCTATTGGTAATAATTGGACAATGCGACCTATACTCCGGTGTGACCTATACTCCGAAAAATACGGTAATTAATGACCATTAATTAACTACTAATAGCAATAAAAAACGACAAAAATAAGTGTGAGCAGACAATACACTTACGTGTTCTTCTTTCATGCGCAAAAGGTTCTCCTCTGGTACTCCACGGTTTTGCAGGAACTGCTACAACGGACTATCCACGTTTTCAGCCATCCTCATGAATCCCAAATGAAACAGGAAGGCAAATTCTTCTTACTCTTTTTACCAGAGTCTTGTTGTCCATGCAGGATAAAAGCCTACTACTGCCACCATCTGGATGAAATGAGTATGTTTGTACATCTATAAATATCACGTTTGTACAATATAATGATCATGTTTGTACAATATAATTACCATGTTTGTACAATATATTATCATATTTGTACAATATATTATCATGTTTGTACAATATAATTGTCATGTTTGTACAATATAATTACCATGTTTGTACAATATATTATCATGTTTGCACAATATATTATCATGTTTGTACAATATAATTACCATGTTTGTACAATATATTATCATATTTGTACAATATAATGATCATGTTTGTACAATATAATTACCATGTTTGTACAATATATTATCATGTTTGTACAATATATTATCATGTTTGTACAATATAATTGTCATGTTTGTACAATATAATTACCATGTTTGTACAATATATTATCATGTTTGTACAATATAATGATCATGTTTGTACAATATAATTACCATGTTTGTACAATATATTATCATATTTGTACAATATATTATCATGTTTGTACAATATAATTGTCATGTTTGTACAATATAATTACCATGTTTGTACAATATATTATCATGTTTGTACAATATATTATCATGTTTGTACAATATAATGATCATGTTTGTACAATATAATTACCATGTTTGTACAATATAATTGTCATGTTTGTACAATATATTATCATGTTTGTACAATATAATTGTCATGTTTGTACAATATAATGATCATGTTTGTACAATATAATTGTCATGTTTGTACAATATAATGATCATGTTTGTACAATATAATTACCATGTTTGTACAATATATTATCATATTTGTACAATATATTATCATGTTTGTACAATATAATTGTCATGTTTGTACAATATAATTACCATGTTTGTACAATATATTATCATGTTTGTACAATATATTATCATGTTTGTACAATATAATGATCATGTTTGTACAATATAATTACCATGTTTGTACAATATAATTGTCATGTTTGTACAATATATTATCATGTTTGTACAATATAATTGTCATGTTTGTACAATATATTATCATGTTTGTACAATATAATTATCATGTTTGTACAATATAATTGTCATGTTTGAGCCTACTCTGCCGCCTCATGATTCTATCTTTGATCTTAGTTGATAACGTTATTGGTTTTACTTGTTTTATCACTTGTTTTATTTGACCTTTAATTTTGTTGCACTTTGTAACACTTTGAGATTTTCATTAATGAAAAGTGTGTTATGAATTAAATTCATTATTATTATTATTAATATATATTTGTACAATATAACTGTCATGTTTGTACAATATATTATCATGTTTGTACAATATAATTAATAATAATAATAATAATAATAATAATAATGTCACATTTTTGTCATCTGTGTATGTTTCCATACAAGACGAAATTTGACTCTGCATTTAACCCAATCACCACCAGGTGGGGCAGTGGGCAGCTATAGAAAGCGCGCCGGGGAGCAATTGGGATGAGGTGTGCTGCTCAAACACACCACAAGTTATGCCGTGACTGGGGTTCGAACCTGGGTCCTTCGGGTCCCAAGTCAGTTCCCCTGCCACTACACCATCTTGGCCCCTATAGCACTATGTCTGTGCTAATTTTCCTGTTCTTTTGTGTATCTGTTTAAATCGGCAATATTTGGTCCAAAAACGTGTTTTTAGTAACCTTATGGGTTGAACAGAGGAATTTCACCCTGATTTTCTGATTGGTCTATGATTCGCACTGTGACGTGTTTTCGCACTCTGTCATCACGAAAGTGGTTAAAGCAGAGCCAATCCCCTGCAGAGAT
>JBBPBX010048856.1:13101-25584 GCA_038048925.1 Garcialebias charrua
TCACTTAAGGACAATCAAAAGTTTTATTTTTTTTATTTTTTTCCAGTCATGTTTCATTCAGTACACCATAGGTTGCCTTTGTCGGTCCTTACAGCCTTATTGGTACAGTGTACAAGTTGTTGTGGTGCAAAATGTTTTCCCTTGGAATTGCTTAATGTTTCTCTGTCTTCATCTTTCTTTCTGTCCTCAATAGTCCTAAATCTTTGTTTAAGACATACTGCCTCAGAATGATACTTCTATCCCTGTGTTTGACTGCTGGGACAATATTAGGTAGATGGTGCTCAGGGCAAGCTTTAGGAAAACTCAATTTCCTCTGGCTTATAACTTTCATTTAAGCTTAAGGCCATTTATCTCTGATTACTCGATAAGTCTGGGCAGCTACACACAAAATATATGCTGATTGTTCCAAACATTTAGATTTTATTTTCATTCTTGCACCGATTTGTCTTGACACCTTCAATCTATTGTATTTTTTCAGCATCACAGCTTGATGACCTTTACTTTTCTTTTCCTAAATATGCCCAATCCACTCAGGTTGTTTTCGCACCTGATAGTCTAGTAGACTCGGCTCAATTGGGGACCAATATTCATGACCTTTTGTTTATATTTGAGCTGATGCGGTGTGCATTCACACTGCACTGTGCAGTTGAGCCAACCTGTTCGAACCAACCTATTCCCCCACACACCTGTGGTGGCGCTGCACCAAGAACTACTGAAAGAAACGACACAAAAACCTCAGAAGAAGACACTTCTTCTTCGGGAAATAAAAACGGTTTAGCGGTTTTAGGAGTTCTATTTTGTCAGTTTTCAACAATGGACTCAGCATGAGCGGAAGATGAGGCAAAAGACCATGGAGAATGTTGTTTTTCACAAAAGGCAAGCTGACGGCTCCATATGAGGTAAAAGAAATGCGTGTTTGTTTGCCCTGCGCTGTAGTCCACTTCCGGCTTGCGTAGCGATACCTGGTCTGCTTGCATTCAGACTGTACTCAAACCGCACTCGAGTTTTCTTCATACCGAGACCTAGGTTTTTAGGCGGGCCAGAGTTCGACTTTTTGTTCCGTGACAGAGTTCAATGGTGCGTTCACGCCTCCCCAAATGAATCAGACTTCCTAGGCAAACAAGCTGGAGTTCGGGACAACAAGGCTGGTGTCAATGCACCCTCAGTCACGTGTAGGCTCCTGTCCAACTGCAGAAACTTAGCATGTATGTAACATTTTACATCATTGCTTAGCTGCTTGAAAAAAAAAACTATTTAAAGGAAGGATGTTCAAAAACAAATTAATTGTACCTTTCTACGTATTATGCATTATTGTGGATACTGTTTAGAGGGAAAGAAAAACTAAACTTTAAAGTAATCCTCGCTCAAAGAAAATGGAAACTTTCAGTATTCGGTGTGAGAGTGCCTTCCTTTATTTGCTTGTGGCAAAACATAATGAGAAGTTTTTTCTTCTTGGACTTTTAACCAGAACCTTCTGCTTGAAGGCCTCTGCTAGTCCCTGTCACTGCCCCTGGCCTTCACCCACTCCTTCTTTTTTCAAATTCAGCAGAGTTGAAAGTCAGAGCATTTGTCAGAGTTGGAACATGAATTATTCACTTTCCACAAATGCAAGGCAGCTGCATCTTGAACAGTACATGTATAGTGAGACAGAGAAAGTGGGGACAGCTCATGACGTCTAGGAGCAACAGGCCACCATGTGCGAGATGTCCAACCAGTGCCTGTCCTCATATGGACTGACCAGCCAAGATGAAACAAAACGGCAAAGGAGGCATCTGGGGGTTCTTTACCCTCAACATCTCATTTGGCTTTTCATGTCTGATAGAGAATTAAATTTGCACTTTGACCATTTTTCACTTGGTTCTGTCATTGTTCCATAAATGAGAAAATCAAGGATAACAAAACTATTCAAATCGCGCATCACAGAATTTGTGATTTCTGGACACTTCCAGTCATAATTACTGAAGGTGGAGGAAAAAGATACATGGTGTTTCATGTTTATCACCGCAGGTGTCTGTCGTTGTCCTAATCTGCGTCTGTGTATTCAGTTCCTCTTCGTCTTGTCTTGGTCTCGGGATTGTCCTTATGGTGTGTTTCTGCCTTCCGTCCTGTGTCCTGTTTTCAGTAAGTAAGCTGCCCTGTCAGCCTTTGCTTTATTTCTGTATAAAAAATATTTTAATTTTCCACGTGCCTCCTGTCATCCTCCTGCAATTGGGTTTAACACTCCTGACGGCAGAACAGGACAGAATCCCGAGACCCACTCTGAACCCAGCAGGAGGAGGATCACTTTGTTTGAGTTTTTGGCTCGTGAGGCGGACAAGACCGCTCAGCGTGACAGAGAGGAGGAGGAGAGAAAAAAAGAATCAATTTTGGGGGAACCTGCCTGGCCATTAAACCTGGGTCCTCAGCCTCTCCCCTCCTCATCTTCTCGTCACGCTGCTGCACCTATAGCTGCCCACCCCCTCGTAGTTTGCCTCCTAGCTGTCCCAAACCATTGTCGGAAAGAGGGGGGCAAAATGCTGGTCCTCCCCGAGACCAGCGTAAGAGGGGAGAGCTTTGCGAGCTGGGGGGGAACCCAGCTCTCAGGCACCGGAGGAACGGTGGAGAGTTTCACTGAGAAGGTACCTGTATCCGCCAGAGAATCAGCCCAGCTCTCGCTCACTGGAGGAGCAAGGGGGGATCTAGCTGGGGGAGAGGTATCCGTGCCCCCACTTACCTGAGGAGCAGCCCTGCCTTCCCTTGCCAGAGGAGCTGGAACAGTGGTAGGCTTCTATGGTGGCTGTATATTTGGACCCGCTTCTGCCCTGCTGCAAGAAGACCCAGGTAGACGCTCCTCACTCCAGTCCTCCAGAGGGGTTCACACTCTGGAGGTCACTCTGGAGACCGGGGCTGCCGCAGGAGATGGAGCATCTCCTGCGGCAGCCCCGGTCTCACCACCTGCTACAGTTTCGGCTCCTACTCCAGCTGCAACTCTGCCCCATCTCCTATATGGGTTTATCTCACACAATGTTAAGACAGAAGTCACAGAGTTTCGTGCAACACACATGCTCTCCATTCAATAACTTAATCATTACAGCCTCCTATATCTGAACGCCGATATTGGATCGGAAAAGTATCGGTATCGGTTAATACCCAGATTTAGGAATCTGTATCGGATCGGATGTAATAAATGTGGATCGGTGCATCCCTACCAACAACATATATTTAATTGGTACAACGATGAAATTATACTTGAGAGAATTAAACCAACAAATTATATTTAATTGGTACAACCAAAGGTGGGCAAATGAATGCTTGGGACCGCTAATGCGCCAATCCGCTTACAGCGGACCTAACGTTTTTGTCAGCGTAACAACGGAGTGACTAACTTTTATAATTCATAAGCGGATTTGTGCTATTTTTATTTAAAATGCAGTACCGCTAATAACTAATTATCTATCAGTAAAAACGAATAAACTTATTTAGAAGCTCTTATGCTGGCTCCGTAGCTGCTTGTTTTGCCTTTTTCCCCTCCCTCACCGTCTTGACATCTTCCGGGTCAGAGGTGAACTCGGGGGCTAATTCTGTGGCTAGCTGGTTGTGCTGGGTTTCTTGGATAAATCCGCAGAGAACCCCGCTGTTTCAAGCCAAATTAACGCGGCCGGAGGATTTTATTGTGTGTTTTGTGTCGACCACTCGACGGTGAGTCGTTAGTTTTATGTATTTTAGTTACTTTTCATTAAATCTGTTGACTACCTATAGAATCTTGACATCTTCCGGGTCAGAGGTGAACTGGACGCTAACTCTGTGGCTAGCTGGTTGTGCTGGGTTTCTTGGATAAATCCGCAGAGAACCCCGCTGTTTCAAGCCAAATTAACGCGGCCGGAGGATTTTATTGTGTGTTTTGTGTCGACCACTCGACGGTGAGTCGTTAGTTTTATGTATTTTAGTTACTTTTCATTAAATCTGTTGACTGCCTATAGAATCTTGACATCTTCCGGGTCAGAGGTGAACTGGACGCTAACTCTGTGGCTAGCTGGTTGTGCTGGGTTGGATGAATCTGCAGAGAACCCCGCTGTTTCAAGCCAAATTAACGCGGCCGGAGGATTTTATTGTGTGTTTTGTGTCTACCACTCGACGGTGAGTCGTTAGTTTTATGTATTTGGGTTACTTTTATGCAGTGGTGGGCGCCAGACCGCTAGGGAGCGCTAAAGCGCTAATCCGCTTACAGTGGACCTAAACTTTTTGTCAGCGTTTTTGTGAATTGACTAACTTTTATAATTCATAAGCGGATTTGTGCTATTTTTATTTAAAATGCAGTACCGCTAATAACTAATTATCTATCAGTAAAAACCAATAAACTTATTTACAAGCTCTTATGCTGCTTGTTTTTACCTTTTTCCCCACCGTAAACAGCAGAAAGGAGGAAGGGTGTGAGGGGAAGGGGGGCAGAGCTGAGAACAGACCATGTAGGTAAATGCCTGGGGGTCCCATTTCAGCAGTGGCCCCGGCCCCGCCTCGCCCCGTGCAGTCACCTACATAACTAACATTGATCCTGCTTGTTAATATACATTTAACATAAAAATAATTATAGTTACGATGAAAACGTTCATTAAATACGCAATAAAAAAAACGGTCGATTTCTTTATCCCCCTACTAAAAATGGACTATTCCATCTTTACATCTTCCGGGTCAGAGTTGAACTCAGGGGCTTCTGTGGCTAGCTGGCTGCGCTCGGTGTCTTCATAAATCCGTAGAGAACCCCGCTGTTTCAAGCCAAATTAACGTGGCCGGATGATTTTATTGAGGGTTTTGTGTCGACCACGCGACGGTGAGTCGTTATTTTTATGTATTTTAGTTACTTTTCATTAAATCTGTTGACTACCTATAGACGCTAACGCTGTGTCTGCCGGTAGTGCTGGGTTACTAATGGATAAATCCGTAGAGAACCCCGCTGTTTCAAGCCAAATTAACGTGGCCGGAGGATTTTATTGTGCGTTTTGTGTCGACCATTCGACGGCGAGTCGTTAGTTTCATGTATTTGGGTTACTATGTATAAATGCGGTGGCGACACACCCGTGTATTTGAGATTTAAACGTGGTTTTAGGGATTAAAAGATCATTCTATTTTTTGTTAATTTCGTGGCCGAATAGAATATATGTACGTAAAGTATTAAATAAATCCTTTGATTTTTGTAATTTCATCCTTTTAGGATCATTTTTGTTACTTTTCAGTTGGCAGTGTAGTGCAAATATTGATAACGCTGCCGGCTATATATAAATATATATATATATAATATAGAAATATATAAATAGCGGATTAGATTAGCTTCCCCTAATTTTCATAAGACATTTGTGCTTTTGAAATTGTGGACCTAAAAAAATTAATAAGCGTTTTAGAAATTGTGGAACTAATTTTTTAATTAGCGGTGCCCAGCTTTGCTTTTATGTATAAATGCGGTGGCGACACACCCGTGTATTTGAGATTTAAAAGTGGTCTTAGGGATTAAAAGATCATTCTCTTTTTTGTTAATTTCGTGGCCGAATAGAATATATGTACGTAAAGTATTAAATAAATCCTTTGATTTTTGTAATTTCATCCTTTTAGGATCATTTTAGTTACTTTTCAGTTGGCAGTGTAGTGCAAATATTGCATAACGCTGCCGGCTACCAATTGTCGAATATAAATAGCGGATTAGATTAGCTTCCCCTAATTTTCATAAGACATTTGTGCTTTTGAAATTGTGGACCTAAAAAAATTAATAAGCGTTTTAGAAATTGTGGAACTAATTTTTTGATTAGCGTTGCCCACCACTGGGTACAACGATGAAATTATATTTGAGAGAATCAAACCAACAAGGTATATTTAATTGGTACAATGATGAAATTACACTTGGCAAAATCAGATGGCAAACCATTGAGAAAACAAGAAATTCTTACTGCATAACGTTGCAATGTTTTTTGAATCAGCTCAATTATTCTTTTTTAACAGTGTACTACAGCCCTGGTCCTTGGTTCCCCACCAGCAGCTCTGCCCCCTGGTTCCCCAGCTGTAGCCCCGGTCCCTGGTTCCCCAGTTGCAGCTCCTGTCCCTGGTCCTCTAGCTGCAGCCCCTGTCCCTGGTTTCCCAGCTGCAACCCTGGTCCCATGGTTCCCCAGCTGCAGCACCGTCTCTGGTCCCTGATTCCCCAACTGCAGCCTCGTCTCTGGTCCCTGGTCCTCCAGCTGCAGCCCCGTCTCTGGTCCCTAGTTCTCAAGCTGCAGGCCCGGTCCCTGTTACCCCAGCTGCAGTCCTGACCCCATCACCTCCAGCTGCAGTCTAGACTCCACCATCAGATGACCCCATAACCTCCAGCTGCAGCCCAGCTTCCATCACGTGCTGCTGCAGCCCAGACTCCCTCATCAGCTGCTGCAGCCCAGACTCCACCATCAGCTGCTGCAGCCCAGACTCCACCACCCGCTACAGATCTGGACCCCTCATCTGCAGTCTTCACTCCTGGTCTGCACGAGGTCCACGCTCCTTATCTATACAAGGTTCACACTCCTAGTCTGCATGAGGCCCACGCTCCTTATCTATACAAGGTTCACACTCCTAGTCTGCATGAGGTCCACGCTCCTGGATCTTCTGAGGTCCACACTCCTGGCTCTTCTGCTGAGGTCCATGCTCCTGGTCTGCACGAGGTCCACGCTCCTGACTCTCTGGCTGAGGTCCTCGTCTCTGACTCTTCAGCTGAAGTCCTTGTCTCTGACCCGCCTGAAGAGGTCCTCGTCTCTGACCCGCCTGAAGAGGTCCTCGTCTCTGACCCGCCTGAAGAGGTCCTCATCTCTGACCCGCCTGAAGAGGTCCTCGTCTCTGACCCGCCTGAAGAGGTTCTCGTCTCTGACCCGCCTGAAGAGTTCCTCGTCTCTGACCCGCCTGAAGAGGTCCTCGTCTCTGACCCGCCTGAAGAGGTCCTCGTCTCTGACCCGCCTGAAGAGGTCCTCGTCCCTGCAGCTCTTCACCTGAGGTCTTTGTCCCTGGCTTGTCTGCCGAAGATCCCGTTGCACCTGAGGTATTTGCCCCTGGTTCGCCCAAGGAGGTCCTCGTCCCTGGTTCGCCCCCTGGTTCATCTGCCGAGGTCCTTGTCCCTGGTTTTCCCCGTGGTTCGTCCGCAGAGGTCCTCACCTGTGGTCCGTCTGAGGTCTCCACCTGTGGTTCAACTGCAGAAGATCCCAGCTCACCTGCGGCCTTCGTTCCTGACCCACCTGCGGAGGTCCTCATCCCTGGTTTGGCTCTCCAGGTCCTCATCTGTCTGAGTCCAGGAGGACATAGGTGGATACCACCTGTGGCCTGCAGATGGACAGTCCCCTGGCCACCTGCCGGAACTCTGGCCTGAGGGTGGATGGTTTCGAGGCCAAACTCCTGATCCCCTGCCTCATTGGGGACAGTCACCAGGTCGCCCGCTGGAACCCCAGACCTGCCTTGGACGGTCTCTTGACTGTCCACCTTGACTCTGGGTTGTCCATTGTTTGTCCCGCCTCCCACCCAAGTTGGATGTAGCTCGTCCTTGGGATGTCTGGAGCCATCCCTCGAGTGGGGGGGCACTGGGGGATTTTGGTCCTGTCTCTGTCTGTTTCTTCATGTTTTCAGCTCTCAGTGTTTTCCTTCCTTGTGTTCAGACCCTGTCTCACCTGTGTCTCATGTTACTCACAGCAGGTGTCTGTCGTTGTCCTAATCTGTGTCTGTGTATATATTCAGTTCCTCTTTGTCTTGTCTTGGTCTTGTCCTTATGATGTGTTTCTGCCTTCCGACCTGTGTCCTGTTTTCAGTAAGTAAGCTGCCCTGTCAGGCTTTGGTTTATTTTTGTACAATAAATATTTTGATTTTCCACATGCCTCCTGTCATCCTCCTGCTATTGGATTCAACACTCCTAATGGCAGAGCACGACAAAAACACATTTATGAACACGTTACATATGCATTTATGACAAGGCGGTCCATGAGGAACTTACAGACAGTCCATTGTCCTGATAAGATGATGGTCAGCTGGCACAGTTCTGATAATCCTTCACAGAAGGTGTGTGTGGGGGGTTGCAATAGACAAAGCTGTTCCTTAGTTTACACATTTCCTAGGAAAAATTGATGGCCTGTTTCAAGGCCAACCGGGGAGTCAGATTCAGGTAATCACAATTGCTGATTTATTCAGCCAGACTTTATTTTTTCCCTTGTCAGCCTTTGAGTCTTACTGATACTTCCAAGGTCCAAAATGGCCAGATTAGGGTGCAATTCCGACGTCCTCGTTTGATAGCATAGGCATACACACCACCCCCAGCGATATATCCAGCTGCTTGCATCTCGTCCGAGCAGATGAGGGTTCTCCAGGACCCTGTCGCTTTGTTGAAAAGATTTTGTCATTTGCTTCAAAAGTCCAATTGGTCAGATCCAAAACAGTAGTTTTCATTTCGGAAGATATTTAAAAAATAGGAGCTGCTCTGATACACAGACAGAGAGCAAAAAAGCAGCAAGAGAACAGTGAGGGAGAAATGCGTGCGCCTCATTAGAGGGCCAGTGAGAAGAAGAAAAAAAAGCATCCCTACTGTGATCATAAAAGCTGGCTCTTTTTTTTTTTAATAGTGTATTTTCAATTACAAAAAAGAAGCAATATTTAAAATATTAAAAATTAACCAGGTTTGTTTATATTTTAAAGTAAGCCATTTTTCTACTGTATCGATGTATTCCTATCTGCTCTAATATTTTATTATGTTACTTGATTTTGGAAACCGGTCCAGCTGAGTGATTGATTTTATATTTGACTGTCAGTCAATACAGAAAAGGACAACCCATTTTCATGTTGGATATGTTTAGAAAAGCCACATACACCAATTCAAAGTAATACTTTGTATTTTGCTGGGTCATCTTCTTTCCCAGCCGATCAAAAATATATTTTCAGTGCCAATAAAAAAAGAAAGAAACCCCAGAGTTCAATGTGTCTCTGTTATGAGACCACAGACAGCCTCTGAGTTCTGTAAATGGAAAATTTGCCAAGTGGTTTCTTACAAAAGCTGGCAAACAAGCTGAGATAGCTCTTCACAAAGCTTGTAATAGTATCCTGTGGAGATTTCCTTCTTGTTTTTTTCCACCACAGTTCATGAATCACAACACAATTCTGTGCCCCTTCTGAGAAGAGTTGCCCCTGTGCAGTTTTTGATATACTAGTCCAATAACATTTCAATGCATTTATTTTTTCATAAAATAAAAGATTAGCAGAAACTGCTGTTTCATTGGTTTATCCATATATTCGTCTACCTTCCTAGATTTACCTCCTTGTCCCTGTGGCTACCACAGAGGGACTTCTGAGATTCGACAGCAGCTTAGGTCTGTCTTTGATGAGTTGTGCTCAGCGTCCTGTAGAGAGGCTCAGAGTTTCTTCTGCACCACGTGGAAAAGCACCTCCGCAGCCCACAGAACAGAACCCTCGAGAAAAAGACCAAAACTCAGGCAAGGCACATCACTTTTCCACAGTCTGTTTGGATCATTGCACTGGCCTGGAGGCTTTTCATGAAAAGTGGGAGCCAACAACTGACCAAGTTCATAAAGTTTAAAGTGACAAAACTTTTATTTCTAATAGACAGACAATTCATAATATTTTCACTTTGATGAAAGTTTAAAACATGCAAAAGGTCATTCCTATTCAAATAAAGAGAAACAGGATTGGAATTCCTCAATTTAACCCATTCAGCAGTTAGAACGTAAACATTTTCATGAACAAGTTAATAAGTACTTAACAGTTATAATCAACTTTCTTTGCATTTGGTGTAAAACTTTGTCAATCTCAGAGTTGCTGCATTTTAATCTCTTCAGCTATTTCAGAATTTATTAGCTGAAAGTAAAAGCACTCCCTTTGACACATTAAAAAGCCAGTTTTGTTGTTGTAAAGCCGAGCGCTCTTACGCACCATGCATCTGGTTTTATTTCACTATTTATTATACACTTAACTACAATGGGAAAATCATAAATAAATAAATATCAACATTTCATATAAAATGTAAAATGTTAGTCTGTGCAACAGTAATTGCATTGTGATGCTTTATTATGTACTGAAACATTGAGTCTGAAATAATGTCTTTGCACTATTTAATCTAAAGAGGTGATGTCTGCACTGAAACAGCTCTTTTTTTTAAACATATTTAAATGCTAGTGTGTACTTTATATTGTTTAACTTTATTTTATATGGCGTACATGGCGGGTGCAGTGGTTAGAGATGTCTCCTCAGTAAATAGTTTGCAGGTTTGTGATCCCTCTGGGGCCTTTCTTTGTGGAGTTTGCATGTCCTCCTTGAGCATGCATAGATTTTCTGCAGGTACGCAGGTACACAGACCAAAACCATACATGTTAGATTAAATGGTAATTCTAGTATAAATGTTTGACGTCAAGCTTTTTCATTGTTAAACTTCAGGTTGCACTTTAAGTTGAACATGAATGACTCCTCACCTTCTCTTCTGTTGACTTTAGCAAACACTGGCCCATGACTGCTGGACAGCTGAGAAGAGCTTCTGAAGGATGATGGTGGCAGATTGGACACTAGTGGACTGTCACACACTTCTGTTAACCAATCACACAGTAGAAAAAAAAATATCAATGTTCGACATAATGAATCATTTTATCAAACTTACAATGTACAGCTATACAGCAGTTTATGTTACTGCTGAAGAGCTTGGACTAAAATATATTTTAATTTTTCACTCTTGGAAAGGTTAAACATGAATTATTAGACCTCCATTAAACACTAAACTGAAGTCATTGTAAGTTAGAAGCAGTGATAAAGACCAGTGAAGGAAACAGACAGCTTCTATTCATTTGGGGGAAGAAGTATTTTAATGTCTCACACGCTTAGTAAGAGAAATGTCAAGGACAAGAAGTATTATTTAGTCAAAATACAATAAGTTACCCACGAACAGCAAATGAATGCAAATTAATCCCTGTTACATTGAATAAAAATGAATTATTAATGATAAAAATAACAATGTACATAATGTAAATGTACACAGATGCACAAACAGCTTTAAGTTTTGATATTTCAATTTGGGCTTTGCCTTTCAAATGGAAACCCTAAAATCACAAAAGCAGGAATACAACCAGGGGGATGATGAATGCATAAAGTATAAGAATGTTTGAAATTTTTAAGCTTTAAATAATGTTATACAAAACTGCATCATGGTACTCACTTTTTAGTACACCAATCAGATGATCCCATTATTTACAGTGAACAAGATGTCCAAATAATGGTCCAAGATAATCTGATTGTTGCAGTCATTTATCTTAAAATAATTAACTAAGAAGTTCTTGTGTAATAGTTGCTCTAATTAAAGCAATTGAATTAACACAACATAAAGATTTATTCAATATTACAAGAGCATGCACTCTCATATGTCTGACACCCTAAGGATGCTTGCAGACTGAACACAACAAAAGCCTCTGAAACCCATTTCGGTGGCTTCTGTTCTGCAACAATGACTTCTTGCTGCACTAAGCAAAGTGCAGCTGTAACTTGGTGAGTTTACAAAGTGCTACAGTTATAGTTTACCAAATATATACTGTATGTATATATTTTTTTCAACCTTTATTTATACAGGCTAGACACATTGAGCCATGAGGATTCATTTACAAGAGGGACCAGTTCCAGACAGAACATATAAAGTACAAACAACAATAAAGTACAGTAAAAATGCAGTTAAAACATATTCACATAGCATACATAAGGTTTCAATCTGTGTTTGTCTTTTTTTTCCTGTTCTCTCAAAACCCAACCAGTCGAGGCAGATGATGTCCATCCTGAGCCTCGTTCTGCTGGAGGTTTTTGTGTTAATAAGAAGTTGTTTATTTTTACTTTCACCAATGTGCAGCTCGGGATGTGAGATTGTGACAAAGTGAAGATTTGAGGCGATTTTCTGGCTCCCTTAGATAGAAAACTTTTACTAGCTGGCATTTCAATTAATTGGTGCAGTATAAATTTACCGAATTGATTTGAATTCATCAATCCAGACACAAAGGCCAAAATGGAGGAAACTTTTCATTCATTCATTCAAACTTTATTTAAACCGATAAATCACACTGAGCCTCGGAGACTCATTTACAAGTAAGACCTGTTCAGACAGACAATGGTGAAAGTGACAATATAGGTTATGGAGGCAAAAAAATTCATCCTAACATGCTCTTAATCTCTGACTGAAGATTAAAAGAATGAAAATAAAAAAATAAAAACACTTCGCACACAAGCACATAATAACGCCGACATTCTGTGAGGGGGGGGATGCAAGAGCGGTGAGCATGTCCAGAGACAACACACAGAGACACTGCACATAGTTCCCTCTGGAGAGATCCGTACACTCTCGGGTGGAGGGGTGCTGAGGATAGCCGAGGACAATGTCAGATAGAATCCAAAGAGTCCTGAAATGATGACAGAATATTTATTCAGCCAGACCCCTCTGATTGGTCCATAGACTTTCTCAGTGGGAGAGAGGGAGGGAGG
>JBBPBX010048857.1:0-11671 GCA_038048925.1 Garcialebias charrua
ACACTCCCATCTTGGTGAGCAAAGCAGCACAGAGTTTTTTCAGGAGCTCATGTGTACCAAACAAAAGGACAATGAAACACCCCAACAATTCCTGTACAGAACCATTGGGCTTAAGCAAAAGATCTTATTGGCTTCAAAACATGCCGACACAGAAGTTAAGTATAGCCCAAGCACAGTTCAAGACATTTTCATTCATACTGTGTACCAAGGCCTTGGGCACAAGCACGATGATGTTCGCAGAGAACTTAAACCCCTTCTAGCTAACCCTGATGTAACTGACGAAGCAATACTACAGCAGATGATGAAAATCATGAGTGATGAGAATGAAAGACAGAGACGTTTGGGGTCAGCTCCTCGCCAGAGACACACAAACTTACACAGTGCTCAGGTTGAGGCAAATGCCATCCAATATCCAAGTGCAAAAGAGGGTCCAAGCAGAACATCACAAGCTGATGGGGTCCAACAACTAAAAGAAAAAGTTGAAAAACTCACCACGCTTGTTGAGTCATTACAAAAATTAACTCAAGAACAAGCATCTGAAAAAAATAATCAGCCACCAAGACAACGCAGCTATACCGTCTTCTTTTTTGCTTGTCCCTGCTGTAAGTGTTTTGAACAAAACTGTCCTGACTGTACCCATTGTTTTCATTGTGGTGAGGAAGGTCACAGTGCAGTTGGCTGCCTCCAGAAACCGACACGCCAGGGAAACTGGAGCCGGTCCCTGCCGGGGGACAGACAGTGACCGGGCCCCAGCAGTCCCTACATGCAACAGGCCAGATTGGTGAGTCTGAACAGCAACATGTTGTACCCATCCATGTAACCACACAAGACCAGGGAACAAAACACCACAGACACAGACAGTCAACCCACTTGACAAGTAAAACCAGCCATACCTCACCAAACAGCAAAAGTGACTGTCTAGCCAAGCTCATTGGGAGAAAAGCTTTAACCCAGTGTAGTTTAAATGGTCTTGCTGTCACTGCTTTACTAGACACAGGTGCCCAGGTGAGCATGATTGATAAAAGCTGGAAAGACAAATACTTACCAGAAATTACTATCAAGCCACTCAGTGAAATCCTGGATGATGAAGATAACCTAAAAATCTGTGCCATAGATGGGGGTGTTATCCCATTTGAAGGCTGGCTACCCATTACTGTTAATTTGATGGGAAACACAAATCCTGATCTGTCTATTAATGTCCCTTTCCTTGTCAGTAGTCTTGTCTTAGAAAGACCATTGCTAGGATTCAATGTTTTGGAGGCAATGATACAAGAGCAACCTCAGAACCTAGCTCCAACAATCACCAGCCTGGTGTGTAATGCCATTTCCATTCCAGTGGAGAAAGCCGAACTCCTGGTGAATTTTATCCAGACAGACAAGCTGACCGTGCAATGGGGACAACTACGGACAGGCAAACAAGAGACAGTCATTCCAACTGGTCAAGTGGCCTGGGTCAAATGTCAGGTTCCATTTGACACCATTTTCCCTGACTCTGTTGTACTGTTTGAGCCTGATGATGACAGTATACCCTTAGCCGAACTAGATATTGGAGCAGGTGTTTTAGTGGTCCACAATCCGGATAGACCCTATGTGGCTGTACCTGTTGGAAATAATACAAGACATACAATCACTGTCCCAAGAAAAACTGTTCTTGGCAACATTCACGACATTGATAAGGTGATCTCGGCAAGTCCAACTGAAGCACCAAACCCAGTGGTGACTGTTAACAGTGCTACCCCAGCACCCACCAATCTCAGTCAGCCTTCATGGCAACCCCCTGTAGACCTCAGCCATCTAGATGAGGCTCAGAGGTCAGTGGTGAATAAGATGCTTTGTGAAGAAGCTGGAGCTTTTGCACGGGACAGCCATGATATTGGATGTATACCTAGTCTACAAATGTCGATCACACTCCAAGATCAGATTCCTGTAAGAGCCGCCTACTCTTCTGTTCCAAAACCTCTCTTTAGAGAAGTGAAAGAGTATATACAGGACCTGTTACTTAAAGGCTGGATAGTCAAATCCAAGTCCCCGTACTCTGCACCGGTTGTGTGTGTTCGAAAGAAAGACGGCAGCCTGCGGCTATGTATTGATTATCGCCTCTTAAACAAAAAGACGGTACCTGATCGACACCCACTACCCAGAATAAAGGACTTGACCGACACCCTTGGAGGAAATGCATGGTTTAGTATTCTAGACCAGGGCAAAGCCTATCACCAAGGTTTTGTTGCAGAGAAGTCGCGCCAATTCACCGCCTTTACCACCCCGTGGGGACTCTATGAGTGGGTTCGAATCCCATTTGGGCTTTCGAACGCCCCTGCAACATTTCAGCGGAGTATGGAGGAAATGTTAGGACCACTTCGAGATGAGTGCTGCATTCCATATCTAGATGATGTACTTTGCTATTCCAAGTCATTTATGGAACATGTTGAAGCACTCCGCCAGGTCCTACAGGCCCTCCAACGTCATGGAGTGAAACTGAGAGCTGAAAAATGTGAACTGTTCAAGTCAGAAGTTCGATATGTGGGTCGTCTTGTGTCTGCCGAAGGGGTCAAAGTAGATCCCCATGATTTGGAAGCGATCCACACATTGACTAAAAAGCAACCAACGACAGTCGGAGAGGTTAGGAGATTGGCTGGATTTCTTGGCTATTACCGCTCATATATCCAGGATTTTTCCCGGATTGCTAAACCGATCTATGAGCTGCTCCAGAATAAATCAGGTACAGCTCAGACTTCAGCCCGGAGTGGGAAGGCCAAACAACCCCAACTATCTTCCAGAGCGCCAGTTAACTGGACCACCAAACACCAGGAAGCTCTTGAACAGCTAATTAGTGTCCTAACAAATCCACCTGTTCTGGCATATCCGGATTTTAGTCTACCATTTGTCCTGCATACCGATGCATCAGACCAGGGGTTGGGAGCCATTTTGTACCAACAGCAGAATGAGAAACTGAGAGTGATTGGGTACGGTTCCAGGACACTTACACCAGCCGAACGCAATTACCATCTGCACAGTGGGAAACTCGAGTTTCTTGCATTGAAATGGGCCGTGTGTGAGAAATTCCGTGATTACCTGTACTATGCCCCTCACTTTACGGTGTACACAGACAACAACCCGTTGACCTACATTTTAAGTACAGCCAAACTTAATGCAGTTGGTCATAGGTGGGTGGGTGAACTCTCAGATTTTCGGTTCGACATTAGATACCGGCCTGGGAAGTCCAATATAGATGCTGATACACTGTCTCGTTTTCCTCTTGATATGGAGACGTATGGGAAGACTTGCACTGAGGATTTCCCAGATGAAGCGGTGTGTGCAACATGGGATGGGAGTCAAGCAGCTTGGCGCAAAGATGTAGCATGGGTGGCAGCACTCATTACTTCTTCCAAAGGTTCTGACCAACAACCCCATTCTGATCTCCCGACCATAAGCCATGAGGATCTTGTCAAGGCACAAAAAGAGGATTCAGCCATAGGCCAGGTCAGAGAAATGAAAGCATCCAACATTACGTTAACAGAGGGAATACGTAAAACAGTTGGCAGAGACACTCAGAAATTGCTGCATGAATGGAGTAAACTCCGTTTGGAAAACAACCTCCTTTACAGATTCGCTGGAGAGAAAAAACAACTTGTCCTTCCTACCAAGTATCGACCATTAGCCCTGAAACATCTGCACAATGAGATGAGCCACGTGGGCACAGAGAAAGTGCTTCATTTGGCAAGGGACAGGTTTTACTGGCCCTTCATGGCTAAAGAAATTGAAGAATATGTCACTCAAAAGTGTTTGTGCATCAAAGCCAAGAAACCTGTCACATATGACCGGGCACCTATGTGCAGTATCACTTCCAGTTTCCCTCTAGAGCTGGTGTGTATTGATTATCTGCATTTAGAAGCCAGCGTGGGAGGGTTTGAATATATATTAGTAGTGGTTGATCATTTTACAAGATTTGCTCAGGCATATCCTACAAGAAATAAAAGTGGAAAGACAGCTGCTGAGCTAATGTTCAATGACTTCATTCCTCGATTTGGATATCCATCAAAGTTGCATCATGACCAGGGCCGTGAATTTGAAAATAAGTTGTTCCAAACTTTGCAGTTGTTATCTGGGGTGAGCCACTCACGAACAACACCATATCATCCCCAAGGGAATCCAGTCGAGAGGCTAAATCGCACCATCCTCCAGATGTTACGGACCTTGACTGATAGTGAAAAGCTGCGGTGGAAGGATCACCTCCCGCATGTTGTACATGCGTACAATTGCACACGCCACGAGTCAACAGGCTACTCACCTTTTTTCCTTCTTTATGGCCGTCACCCACACCTCCCAGTTGACTTGTTGTTTGGATTGGCTGGAGACAAGGAGTCGGAAACACCTAAAGGATATGCAGAGAAATGGGCAGAGCGGATGTCACAAGCTTACCGGATTGCCAGTGAAAGCAGCATCAAGGCTAGTGCAAAGGGGAAAGTGACATACGACAGGAAGGCAAAAGGAGTAACTCTGCACCCAGGAGACAGAGTTTTGGTCCGGAACTTCAGTGAACGTGGGGGACCGGGCAAATTACGGACTTACTGGGAGAAAGCTGTTTACTTAGTTAAAAGACAGCTAGCGGACAGCCCAGTGTATGTTGTCTGCCCTGAATCAGGAGACCAGAGTAAGACCAGGACGTTGCATCGCAACCTCCTTATGCTGGTAAACGACCTACCTGTGGAAGAGACACTGCACCAAACAAAGTTGGTTCCTGCCAGAAAACAGACCCACAAACAAAGGCAAGGAAAGGACACAAGAACAGAGAGGGAAGAGATTAATGGTGAAACATCTGATTCAGATGATAATTTCCCCTCAGGATACTGGCTTAGGGTACCAGCACAAAGAACTGAGCAAAGGTTTCCATACGAGACATCTCTGTTGCCTCAGACAACTTTGTCTCAAACTTCTGGGAGAACCCCTGAAACAGTTGGGGATGAAAATCAGACACCTACTGAATATTCACCAGAAGCCATCTTGGAATCTCTAAACGATGCACCTGAGCAAGACATGGACGCAACCATACCTGTCTCGCCCAGACCTGTGGAAGAGGAGGAGATCAACCGATCCGTAGGACCAGAGCCTGAAAATCAATTCATGATCCCTCCTACTGAACTTGATCAGACAGAGGTCAGGAGGTCAACACGCAATAAAAGGCCCAGGCACTTCCTCACGTATGACTCATTGGGGGAGCCATCAGTACAGTCACATGCAAATCTGAATGCAGTTTTTGTTCACCCAATGCAATATTCATATTTACCTAGTTCTTCACTGAGTGTGCAGTACCCAAATTCTTTTTTGTGTCCTCAACTTCCATGGCAACATCATATTTACCACACACCATTTGTGAGCATTCCACCCAGATTGCTATGCGGTTGAGAAGGTTTAGTTGGTGAAATTGGGTTTAAGGACAATTTGTTTTAAGTTTTTTTTTTATGTCAGAGCCATTTTTATTTTTGCCGGGAGTGTGTGATGCCCACTGGTGTGTGCTCACAAAAGTGGAAGAAAAAAACAAACAAACAAACATGCATTTCTTTAAATGTTTATGGGGTTCTGATAAGAAGATATTTTATTTGTTGTTAACAGGGGTTAGTGACGAGGGGTGTAATAACGGTGTTTCACCAGTAGGTGGCGCATGGGGACTTTGAGCTGCCTGTTGCTCAGCCGTTTCTCATAAGCTGAGAGAAACTGGAGCAACACAGACTGCGTCTCCCTGTGCTCATTTACTTGTTGTTTTTCCAGGTGAGAATAACCTTCAAGTTCATTGTAACCAAGTACTTTCGTCATTCAATACTGTTTGCAAAATGCTTAGAGATATGTGTCAATGTGTGAAAATATATTAGAAGAGTTTGTTTTGAATAAGTAGCCAAAAGGCTGTAATGCTAGTTGGTTAGCACTGACAGTTGAGCGGCAGTTGAGCAGGCTAGTTAGGTGCAACCACTGAATTACTAATGGTAATCACTTGTAAAGTAAGTAGGGATGTATATATATGTATATATATATTCCCTGGTATGAGTATTGTACTGTTATCAGGCTGTGTGGTTTATTTATGTTCTAAACACAGTGTTGGGAAGGTTAAACTGTGATTTAATGCATTCATTTAAAGTAGTTTCAATTCAAAGATAGTTATGCCAGTTTACAATAATTGTAACATACATGCCCATGAAATATGTCACTGTGTGTGAATAAATATGCATATAAAGTGCAGTGAATTGAAGGTACATGTTGCCTGAGGGAATTGTGACAAAATATGATGTTGATGGGATTATTCCTGTTTAAAGGAACGTTAATGTTGATGTTTATGTCTATGATGGAAAATGTCTACATAGATTATATATACAGTAAATTACTGAACTATAAATTGGGCTGTATTGACAATTAAATGAGCTGGTTTGTTCAATAAATAAGCTGAGAGAAACTGGAGCAACACAGACTGCGTCTCCCTGTGCTCATTTACTTGTTGTTTTTCCAGCATCATCTGCTGCTAACGGGTCCGGGATTCTGACACCCGTTACACCAACAGGTAACGAGGCTGGCAGGAAACTATTTTTACTCGAAGCAGCAGGCCACCACAAGGCAAAGGATGCCCGTGTTCCCGGACTTCCTCACAGAACTAACTCGCACCTGGCCTCAACCAAGAGCCCCCATGCTCCTTCCTCTCTCACAGTTCCTCGACGTCGATGGGATGGATGAGGTGGGAATAGCTAACGTGCCTCAGATTGAGGACACACTAGCGTCTCACCTGGCTCCTAAGTCATCCGGGAAAAAAACAACTCTCCCCAGCAAGGCTTGTCGAGCTTCAGCGTCTCTACTCGAGAAGTGTTACAGAGCTCAGGGACTCGCGGCGCGCGCCAGGAACGCGTCCGCGTTGATGCAAGCTTACCTAGCGGAAAAGCTGCAGCAGCTGCAGGTAACAACGGACAAGCAGGCGGCCGCCGACTTGCTGGACAAAGCCCACAGGGCAATAGACTTTGTGCTCTGTATGATGGGGACAGCTGCTGTCGCACAAGGTAGGGGCATGGCGCAAATGGTCATCGTGATTCGACACCTGTGGATGACTTTAACGGATCTCCCTGAGGGACAAAAGGTGCCTTTTCTTCACCACTCAATAGAGCCGACGGGATTATTTGGTAAAGCTTTGGAGCAAATTCAGACCAAGCGGGACCAAAGGCGCAGACAGGCGGAAGCTCTCCGTGTGGGCATTCCCCGGAGAAGCTTCACCCCACCAAGGGAGTCTGCTGGAAGCAGACCGGCACAGTCTCGACACCACTCGGCAATGTGTGCCCTACCGCAGAAGCGGCCAGCATACGAGGAGGAGCCCCGGCAGAGACCTCCGCCGGGCCAACCTCGTACCGAGCATGCATGGAGCAAAAACAGGTTTGTTCCCCGCCAGGCGGCCAAACACAGGACCTCCTCGGTGAACCGGGACACCAGACAAAAACGTGCCTGATGAACCAGGTCCACGTTCCCACATTACACGATCACCCGCCCACGTGGTACTGGGAATGATCCCTTCATGTCCAGACTTTACTTGTAACACGGTACAAAAAGCTGGTAAATCTATTGCATGCACAAATCATTCTCTCTCTGCTGTGAGTGACAAAGAATCATGTACGTCATTGCAAATAAGCATGAATAAAGCTCATAAAACAGCGCCTCTCTGTTAAATTGACTCTCAAAGAAAAAATAAGAAAAAAACACACAAATAACTTCAGCAGAACAGGTCCCTCTGGCCTGCCAGCCATCATAAAGGGAGGGGGCCTTTTCCCACCCCTCCCTCATGGCCCATGGGGTATTAGCCTAATCAATAAACCCCAGCAGGGTGCCTCTGATTTGTCTGCAGTAAGCAGACACAGAGGCGTCTGCAAGCACCACCCACATCCCTCACGGAGACAGGTGAGGAGGGTCACGTGCTCAAGCCCTCGCGCCATTGTGAATGACGGGGCAGCCAATACACTAACCAGATGAACACGTGACATGTCCGTACCTCAGGGAGGCATGCCGACAGAATCTAATGATAGGGGGGCTACATCAGATGCCACAGGTAGCCACAAGCTTCACACCTTCACAGCAGCAATTGTGTTCAAGCTGCTGTGCATATAAACAAATCAGAGCCAAATCAGATCTCCCTTCCTGTTTTTCAAAGGGGACTGGGCCCTCTATCACCAAATAATCTAAAGTCTGCCAAACTAAAAGGAGCATCTCCACGTTCTCACGTTGCAGCTGCCCCTTTATTATTAATGAGGGACACGCAATGTCCAAGCAGTAATGAGACAGCACATGACCTTCCTCTCTGTGCTGATCCAGTTCTGCTTTCAAGCAAAATTCTCCCAACGGGTGAGACACAAACCACGGTCGGTTTGCCTGGTCCCGACGCTCTGTTAAAGCCAAGGACCAGTAAACTGGACCATTCCAAAAAACAGATTGGAGTCAGGAGGTCTGCTCATTTACAAAACTCGCAGTCTCCCAGTCTCATGATCCAACACTTGGAGGGGGAAAATGGACTTTCTGCTCCAACTCTGCCTAATATGGATGACAGGTTGCATCTGCCCTCGATTACCCTCGAGCAGAGCAGCCTGGTAGCACATCAGCAAGGAAGCCCTATTCCCAACTTGGTTGACCCCCAGGGGTTCACAACCTCCAGGGCCCTTGGAAGAGAACTGGATGCACCAACTGCTCCTCTTCAGGGCCAAACTATGTCACCAGAAGGGGTAGTCCTGCTGCTTAGACCAGGAACTGTCAAAAATTTCAGCTTGTTGGCAGAAAAGAACAAGCTGATGGCGTCAGGCCTGCCGGAAAATGTGGTAAAAACCATACAAAATGGCCGTGCTGTATCAACTCAGTCTCTATATGCACAGAAGTGGTGTATTTTTGAAGCCTGGTGCTCAGAAAGAAATATTTCTTATGCCTGCGACTTGGCTCAACTCCTGACCTTCCTCCTGGACCTACTGGAAAAAGGTTGTTCTTATTCAACGATTAAAGTTTTCCTATCAGCTATTTCAGCCTGTCACGAAGGCTGGGGACACAGGACACCTGGAGCACATCCAATCATAATAAGATTTATGAAAGGTGTGCTTCAGACTAAACCACCCAGCAGGATTCTGACCCCTGGTTGGGATCTTGGCCTGGTCTTGGGGGCTCTCTGTGACCCCCCATTCGAGCCACTGAGCGAGGTTAAGATAGATTTGTTATCTTATAAAACCGCTCTACTCCTGGCACTTTGCTCGGCGAAACGCGTGGGTGACCTCCATGCATTGTCTGTACATCCAATGTGTACCAGATTCGCCCCTGACGGGTCAAAGGTCACCTTAAGGCCTAATCCCGCATACACTCCCAAGGTCTTGACTTTGAACCACAGGAGTCTAGACTTTGATCTCTCCTCCTTCCCACCTGCTCCCGTCCTCACTCAGGAACAGGAAAGGCTGAAGGCTCTCTGCCCCGTGAGAGCTTTACGCACTTACATGCAGAGAACAGCCGAATGGAGAAAAACAAATCAACTGTTCGTCTGCTTTGCAGCACCTGCTACCGGAAAGGCCCTATCAAAACAACGCCTTTCACATTGGGTGACTGAGGCCATTAAAAGGGCGTACAGTAGCAAAGGTCAACAGGTGCCCTCTGGGGTGCACGCTCACTCCACTCGAGGCTTGGCCACTTCCTGGTCATTGTTCAAGGGTGTACCAGTTGCAGACATCTGCGCTGCTGCAAACTGGAGCTCATTAAACACTTTTGCAAAGCATTACAGTTTGGATGTTACTACGTGTGACGTCACTCAGGCTGTCCTTTCTAACACACAGTAGAAAGTAGCCTTGAGATGCCTGCTGGTCAAGGGCAGACGTTCACTCTAGCATGCATTTTACTGAGCATTTCAAGGGCGTGAATGGATTACGTTCCCATAGCAAGTATGTTGCACCGAGAGACCAGACTGAAAGGGAACTGAAAGTTATGCACCATAACTCATGTTTCCTGAAGGAAGGGAACAAGGTGCAACATATCTGGCCCTTTCAATGCTGAAAGCTCGGTGAAGTGCAATTTTGGAAGAAGATGAATGGGCGTCAGCCGCTTAAGTACCCAGAGGGCGGGGCCTCTGGCACGGCGGTCACGCCCCTAGCCGTAAAGGCGTGAGTATATTCCTTCAGGTAATTGCGCGGGGGCGCAATTCCCATAGCAAGTATGTTGCACCTCGTTCCCTTCCTTCAGGGAACATGAGTTATGGTGCATAACTTTCAGTTCTCCTCCTTGAGTGTTTTGCAAATTTTAGTTTGGTGCCTTGTTGGCCTTTTGTTAGTTCTTGAAAATGATGCAATGTTTTATTTTTGAGCTTGTTGTGTCGGTTTGAATTTTTATATTATTTTATTTTTTTGTTTTTCAACACAAATACAACTGAACAGAGAACACAAAAAAAGGAAACCCTCCTGCCCCTCCCACCCACACCAGATTATCTGCACACACACAAATGGTGTGTACAGGTATTCACACATTTTCAACATATGACACGAAAGTCTGCCAAGTATCCCAAAATCTTTTTGCAGAACCTTTAACCTTATATTTTCCATATGAATATGATATACAACTTTGCTTATCCATTGTTTAAATGCTGGGGTGTGTGGGTCCTTCCAATTGCACAAAATGTGTCTCTTGACCAGAAGAGGGCCAAAAGCAATCACATCCTTCTCGTACTTGCTGAAGGACGTGTCCATAGGGAACACCTCGTACAGTGAGATGAGTGGGGATGGATGTACAATTTTGCCACATATCCCAGATATGGTATCAAAAATAGATTGCCAAGAGGTCTGCAGTTTGGGACAGGTCCAGAATATGTGCAGGAGTGTAGCTGGAGTTTGTTTACAATAATTACATGTGGGGTCCAGGTTGGCTTTGATCTTGAATGGTTTGTCTTTGGACCAGTGCACCACCATTAAATTGAATTACATCATGTCTCAGAGAGATTGGGGATGAGTAAATGTTCTTAATGTTCTTTTGCCCGATTTAGTCTAATATGGATTACTCCAAGTCCGTTTCCCATCTCAGTCTAAGGGAGTCCAAACTGGTCTCATGGTATGAACTGAGCAGAGTATAGATCTTGCTGAGGGTCCCCTTAGTATCAGACCTACATGTGAAAATATTAACCTCAATATGTTTAGAGGGTTACAAAGGAAAACAGAGTTAAACCTCACAAAATGCCTCTTTTGCAGACACAGTAACTGAAAAACTGTGACTTGTAAATATTAAACTTCTGCACCAAGTTCAAGAATATTTTATTATCATAGAGGGGCAATATGTTTCACAGTCAGTAGAGATATAAAACATTCATACTACAAAAGAAATTGAGATGTTAAAATAACGATACAGAAGTCATCGATGTTCACTGAGAAGCCTGATCACTACAGGGATGAATGCAGATATCTAAGTCCAGATGGAAGAAACCCGAACTCACCATGGAGTGGTGATCAGAATCTGCCTGGCCTTGTTCACTGACCTCGTCTTGTGTAGGTCAGTGAGGTTCTGTAGGGCTACGCCGGCAGTTTTACCAGCTGCTCAATTGAGGCAAATCTACCGTCAACATGGAGATCCTAGGTTTTGGTTTGAATTCTGAGAAACTACGTCACGTTAACCGGGTAGTGACCTGGAATCAACATTGTGTTTACTT
>JBBPBX010048857.1:12951-25583 GCA_038048925.1 Garcialebias charrua
TTTTGGTCACATGCTTTTCACAAGGGTCCTGGTGATACTTCTTACTGGTTTGGACAGACAATCTGCAGCTGGGTGCACCACGTTTTACACATCTGCTGTGTTTTCCAACATTTGTTTGCTTCTGATTTCAGATGTCACCATTGATGATCATAACTATTTTGCTGATCTCATTCAGCTCTCAGCATTCACACTAGATTTGTGCAGGAATTGTCATTTCTCTTTTTGATTCCAGGTCTGAAATATATTTCTATCAGTATTACATTACACCCATTATGTTCCATTATTTGTATTCACTTAATTCTGCCTTATAATGTGAAATGTGACACAAGGCAGAACGTCTTTCTCTCGGGCTTTGTTTTCACTAGGGAACAGTTACACGCCTGCACAATTCAACAGACCCAACATTTGATGTTTACATTGAAGCTGATAGTTTGTTGACAGAAAGGAGGGTCACGTGGTAGTGTAGGTGGTTCCAGGGCGGTCCTGAAGCAGTCCAAGGAGGTTCCAGGTTCCAGGAGGCGGTGACGACATCCAGGGTTTTATAACCGTGGCCCTGCCTTTGAAGATGTGTGTGTGGACTTGTGCTCGGTGAGAGGTCTGTTGTTGCTGTAAGGTTTATTCTTATTATGTACAATAAACCTGCATAAAATTTGCACATTCGTTTCAGAGCTTCCTTCAACCTTTTGAATTCGCAACAGGTCTTTTGTTGGTGTCCACACACCTGTGTTGGGACCTGACAGCACTCTTCATGGGACAGGCACACTAAAAAAAATGAACTGTAATCAAAATTTGTTCCTGAACTGTAAGTTGACATAAGCATCTGGTTGGTTCAAATGTCCATTTTTTTTATTTGTCTGCAATGCTTTATGTAGAAATATAATAAATATATAAATGTATAAAATACTAAATTCAGCTTCATTTGTGAAGTTTTTATAAACACTTCACAAATGAACCTCTCAGCTATAAAGTCTTTGGTTAAAATCCCAGTCAGTGATTTTTCTGGGTGGACTTTGCATGTTCTCTCTGTGCATTTGTGGGTTTTCTCCAGGTTAATGGTTATCTCGTTTTGTCTATGTGTCCCTGTGATGGACTGAAAACCTGTCCAGGGTGTTCCCTGCCTCTCACACAGTAATATTTGGCCATGGGCACCAGTGACCCCTGCAACTTAAAAAGGAAGAAGTGGCTAAAGACGATAGATGGATGGATGGATGGATTTTTTTTTACTGAACTGTTACGGCTGGCTCAGGCCGAACACATTAAAGGGACACAAGACACAAAAAGGATGAAGTCCAAATAAAAAGCTTTATTGAAACCAGGTTGAGATGGGACCCAGCACTCCACCTCCAGGTGGAGTGCAGCTTCTTCTGGCACAGTGTGGGGAACAAAACAAAAGTATCAAACAAATGGTGGACAAGAGTGAGTCAGCCCAAAAGAATATAACGTCCCCAGCGTCGGCCCAACCCATAAAAAACAGGGCCGTCGCAGCCTATCTGGAGACGGACTACCTGACCAAAAGGGGACCCTAGGGGTAAAAGAAAAACGATAAAACTGAACTACCGATCTCACTCTGTCATCAGGCAAAATCTACTTAAAAACAGTACTAGTACCAAACAATCAGACAAACAGCTAAACAACCAGAGCACACCTAAAAACCAAGCCCTCATGGGCAAGCCAAACTCAAGCTCATAGGATCACAAGAGTCTGAAAGAGCACATACCTGCTCATAGCAGCTAACTCCCTCAAGAGTGACAACCAAGTGGCGAGGGGTGGGCGGAGGAGCACAAACCTCCACACCTCCACACCCCTGCAACTGATCACTGCACCCAGCCTATTTATAGGCAGGCTCAACAGACTGCACCAATCAAGGCTGATCCAAATCAGGCTGTAAAAAAGGTGTGTTTAGCAGGGCAGCCAGGTTGGCAGCCAACATAAACATGATATATTGGGGCTTAAAATAATAATGTGCCCTGGCACGTAACATCCCCACCGACAGTTTTTGGATGGGGGATGCAGCTATGTCATTAACCATAGCTCATTACCCATACAAACAACAAAAAACGAATCCAATCATTATTCAAAACATTCTGACATACAAGACTTGTCTTAAAAACAGGTGTACACGTAGTCCAAACAGTAAGAAAAATGCATAACCCAGAATCAGACACCACACAAAATGCAAGGCCTCCAAACGTGCGTGTTTCTTAAAACCACCTGTGCGACACAACGTTAACCACAGAATCTAACACCACACAAATTTCAAGGCTCAAAAAAGTGTGTGCTTCAAAACCAATCTGCGCTCCTTGCACAGCAACAAACGAAACACCACACAAGCACAAGAAATCCAAAAAGTGGGTGTCAACAAACTCATCTGTGTTAAACAAGCACAGAACCAAAAAAGAAACAACACACAACACAGAAGACCTCACCAAAAGTGGGTGCCAACAAAATCATCTGGGCTAAACATCACACCCCGACTACATAATTTAAACACACTGCACAAAAACAAGTCATAATATAACATACTGCAACACAGCCTCCACAGATGCACTTGGAGACCCATCAGGACTTAAAAAAACTGCAGCAGGCAAAATAGCTGAAACCTGACTACAATACCAACAGTCCTTCTGCAGCATGTTTGTGACAGAAAGTTTAAAAGGATTGGCCCACACAGTAGCTGATTTAAGCACAGTTTAAAAAGGTAACAAATGTGAGTGTTTAACTAAACCACAAAGGTCAAAACTCCATGTTCAAAGACCAACAAACAGTTAAAACACTCACCACCAAAACCTTCCTGCACAACAGACTACTGTCATCAAAACAAAACGAGCACCAGCTGCTCATGAACACCAAGTGCAGCTGAAAGGTGCTCCACACAAATGACTCCACCCAAACAAGACGAGCCCTCAAAGACACACTTAAAAATGAGGGTAAATATTAATAAATTAGCTCAATCCCGGACGAGCCCCCAATAAATATGTTACGACCGGTGAGGATCAAAACATATTTAATGGACACAGGACACAAGGAAAAGGTTTAACAAATTTATTAAATGAAAAAGGGTCATCTGTAGGAGGGGAACCACCTCCAGCTTCTCCAGGCGTCCCACGTCCTAAAAAAAAAGAAAGTTCAACCGAAAGGTGGGTTTGGATAAAGCGGCCCAAAGAAAAATAAAGCTGCCCAACAGAGCCAACTCTATACAGAGCCGGCGAACCCTGTTAGACAGCGGGCTACCTCTACCAAAACTCTAGGCCTACAGGATGTAAAACCAAAAGAATAGCGAAAACTAGACTACCGCTTTACCCAACCAAAAGTAATGAAAGTAAATACATGTAAGAGGGAAAAACAACTGTTGTCCTATGGACAGACACAAACCTCTTACAGTCCCAAACTCAACACACTTGAGCCTCAGAGCTCAAGTCCACACCTCTCAGGTTACAAAACAGAACACTGTCAGTATTCCTAACTCACTCTACCCAAAGAGTCCTTATGAGCACACCGTGCTCCAAAACACAACTCACAGGAGCACACCACAGCCAAAACTCTAGATCAATTAGAGCATCCACAAGAGCACTCAGGTGCTCCAACAAACACACACTCCAACAGGAGCAAACAAACAAACAAACTCTAGGTTAACTAGAGCTCACAAACAACCAGGGAGGGTGGAGAAACTCCCTGCACTACAAGCTTCACAACACCACAGTTTGTATTCAGCAACAAACTTATTTACCTTTAGCTGGATTGACCACAAGACCTCTGCTGGCTTCAACCAACCTCTACCTTCAAACCTCCACACTGTTCAGGCTTTGGCCCTGAGCTTATAAAGGGAGAGAGTCAACAGGTGTTGCAGCTCAGCTAATCAAGCCTGTTTGAAGCTGAGTGAAAAAAGTGCAGCAGGAGGCTGCAGACTTCAGGTGACCTAAACTGAGGTTTAAAAAAAATATTCATTAAATCCCTTCAGGATACATAACACTCCCACCGCTAAATGTTTTGTATGGGGTGATGTAGATGTGAGGTAAAAACATCGTACATCACCCATATAAAACAGTGAGGTTGCATGTAACGGTCCTCATCACTCAAACAGACTAAAAACCTCATTAAAAACTAGTCTGTCAAACCGCTTACATCTAATCTATAGATTCTCAAAAGGTATTGAAACCAAAACGACGTCTTGGGTCTGGTTGTACCCTAAAAAGCTTTTGCTTATCAACAGACCCCAAACAACTACTAACACCATGTTTGATGAGGTTAATCAGAAAACAAGAGAGTTGTTTCTCATTTGTAGACAGAGGGCAGCTGTTCTCCATTTCAGTATTGGTCAGTCCTGGACAGCTCTCTCTGGTCAGCTGTAATGAGACCTTTTGGTCAGTTGTAGCCACTTTGTTTTCAGCCACACTGAAAACACAGGAAAATGTGTTAGATGCAGATTCATGCACAATATGTCCTATATAGGGCAGCAGGATTTCATCTCTCACAGACAGTAACATGTGTTCTTCAGACCCATCTCTTGTTTTAGGTTGATGCGACGGTCCCATGTCATCCACCACCACTTTCTCTGCGATTTCTGTAGTGGCAGAAATGGGACATAAAGGAGCAGGAGAAGGTGTCATGTGTGGCTTCATCTCTCTCAGGCTCTTCAGGTCCTCACTTGACTGAACTGGGAGTAGTAGTACAGTGTCAAACAACAGTGTAAAACTGTCACCGAGATCATCGTCATCTTCTCCCTGAAGATGTGGTGAGGACAGCACAAGTTTCACCTCCTCCACTGGAATCTGCTCGACTTCACAGTTCACCATTAAGCTGTCGCTTAAATCCACCTTGTCCTCTTCTTGTCGGTGCTCTTCAGGCACCTCCTCCTGTTGAGGTGTGAGAGGCTCACCTGCTTGAGTGCTAGACTCTGGTGTCACCAGTTCAGAATGGAGTTGTTGAGACTGAAGTTTTATGTCTCTCTGTGACTCCAGTCTTGCTTGCTCCATCTCTTTCAGCAGCTCCTGTCTTTCTTTCTCCAGAAGACGTCTCTTCTCTTCCTGAGCAGCTTGTCGTTCTTGTTCCTGCTTTTTAAAAAACAAAAGTTCACGCTCTTGTTTTTCTTTTAAAGCAGCTCGCTCCTCTTCAAGCTTCTTTCTCCTCAAGGCAATCCATTCATCATGTTCTGCTTTCCTCAAAGCAGATTCTTTTCTTAGACGCTCTTGTTCATTAAGCTCAGGAAATATCCCAAGCTGGACCAATTCACAAAGTAGTTCACTCCCCATCCATTCACCATCAGCATGTTTTCTGACGTCAATCTTAAAATGGTTAGCAACACTTAGTTTTTGGTCTCTTGTGCAGTCTGCAAAGACCTGCACTGTAGGCTGTTCAATAAATGTCTTCAAATTGAATGCCATGATGCAGACAAACAGCTTTATGCTGTACCCTTCTTCAAATGACTTTCACTGTAAACTGCAAAAATTCCAGCTACATTTGAACGCAGCACAATCCAAAAACACACACAGCTGCGTGTTTCAGCTCAATCAGCAACCAGGAGCTGGTCCTGTCAGCTCCAGAGAGAGTGCAAACTACAGCACACAGCTGTCAAAACACACCAAATGTAAAAAAGGAGCAGTTAATTCTATTAACTACTGTCCAAAAAACACTTAGCTTCAAAAAAAACTTCACAACACTCTCAAGATTAAGCACAAAAAACAATGTTTGCTCAAAACCAGACTCCCACAAACATGCACAGCAGGTGCTCAGCTGTCTAAAAACTCAAGTGCTTCACAGAAACACTCCAACAAGTTTGTCCTGTGCAGACAAACAGACGAGCAGACAACTCAAAAAACACAGCACCTTACAAACGAGCCCCCAATACTAATTCAGATCCCGGACGAGCCATCCAATAAATATGTTACGGCTGGCTCAGGCCGAACACATTAAAGGGACACAAGACACAAAAAGGATGAAGTCCAAATAAAAAGCTTTATTGAAACCAGGTTGAGATGGGACCCAGCACTCCACCTCCAGGTGGAGTGCAGCTTCTTCTGGCACAGTGTGGGGAACAAAACAAAAGTATCAAACAAATGGTGGACAAGAGTGAGTCAGCCCAAAAGAATATAACGTCCCCAGCGTCGGCCCAACCCATAAAAAACAGGGCCGTCGCAGCCTATCTGGAGACGGACTACCTGACCAAAAGGGGACCCTAGGGGTAAAAGAAAAACGATAAAACTGAACTACCGATCTCACTCTGTCATCAGGCAAAATCTACTTAAAAACAGTACTAGTACCAAACAATCAGACAAACAGCTAAACAACCAGAGCACACCTAAAAACCAAGCCCTCATGGGCAAGCCAAACTCAAGCTCATAGGATCACAAGAGTCTGAAAGAGCACATACCTGCTCATAGCAGCTAACTCCCTCAAGAGTGACAACCAAGTGGCGAGGGGTGGGCGGAGGAGCACAAACCTCCACACCTCCACACCCCTGCAACTGATCACTGCACCTAGCCTATTTATAGGCAGGCTCAACAGACTGCACCAATCAAGGCTGATCCAAATCAGGCTGTAAAAAAGGTGTGTTTAGCAGGGCAGCCAGGTTGGCAGCCAACATAAACATGATATATTGGGGCTTAAAATAATAATGTGCCCTGGCACGTAACATGAACATAACACTTTTGTTGAAATTATGGACTTTTTTCTTGCATACTGTATTTTAAATTGTATCCTATTGACCTATAAAGTTACTTGACTGAATATTCCTATAGTTACTTGACTGAATATTCCTATAAAGTTACTTGACTGAATATTCCTATAAAGTTACTTGACTGAATATTCCTATAAAGTTACTTGACTGAATATTCCTATAAAGTTACTTGACTGAATATTAATGTTTGTCAGCTTCAGACTGACAAAGTTTTTTGGATTAAAGACGAAACGTTTGAACAAGTTTTTTTTTTTTTTTAATCTGTCCAGAGGACCTGACTTAACTTTGTTAGATAACTTGTCTGTGTTCGTGTTTGGTATTAATCAATATTAAAGCATGTCTGGTAAGAAAATAGCATTTTTGATGCAAGACTCTGTTTTTTGACATTTCGCATCCTGCATCACATATTCAAATATTCATGGACCAGCAGTGAAGTGCAGCCGTTTGTCAGGAAAATCAAGTTTTTCAACTCAAGTTTGGGAGACGTTCACAGTGAGATGGCAGCCGCCAGTCAAAAAGTGCGTCAGTTAAGACAGGTGTGAAGGTGTGCCGTCTTATTCATGTGTGTTCCAGCTTCAGATCGTCAGGGTTGTTTGTCTTTGACAGCGTCTGAGGCAACTTTTTCCACTCGCTGCTTTTTAATTACCTTTTTTAATTTGCGGTTTGACGATCAAAGCAGCCGCTTGAAATCAGAAAAACCTTGAGAAGTTCTCACCTTGTTTATGAATCACTTTTTTATGTTAAACTTTCCCAATTAGAAGCTTATTAAAATTCTCGTTTTGAAAGACGGATGCTTTTTAGCCATTAGTGGGACGTCACGTCGCCCTCGCAGACTGAAATACTGTGCAATGTGCCCTTGTCTTTCAGCTCTGCGAGCGCTCGCTGAAAGACGCTCCTAACCAGGAAATGAAAATATACAAAGCTGGCTTTTTATTTTCATGTTTATCACCTTGAGTCTGGATCAACGGTAGATGAAAACACATAAAGCAGAAAAACAAAAACTGAGAGAAAACACACAGCTGTAGTAGCTCTCAATTTCTCTCCCTTTTGTTGCCGCTGAAAGGCTCAGTTGTTGTTCCCCGCTGCTGAATCACTTTTCTGACATCCAATCTTCTTCATGTTTCACTTCCAAAATACATCCAAGAGAAAATGTCTTCATCTTCCAGCACGTTCAAAAAAAAAACCGAAAGTTAGAAATGTGATCTTCAAGTTTATTTGCAAAGTTCAACCCTGAACTCGTCCTCAAAGGGAGAAACCCAGCTGACTGTTCTCAGCTGAGAGACACAAACTGGTTCCTGCAGCATAAACACAAATTTCCACTCTCAGCTCCTGAATTGAAAACTTTAACTCCAGCTGGAATTAAAAAGCATCCATCCATACATCCATTATTTTTTATCCGCTTCTTCCTTTTCGGGTCGCGAGGGTCGCTGGTGCCCATGTCCAGCAGTCACTGTGTGAGAGACATGCACATGACACATGTCCATCACAGGGACACATAAAGACAAATGAGGCAACGATTCACTCTCTCACTCTCACCTAGGGACAATTTAGAGTTATCAATCAGCCTAACATGCATGTCTGTGGGAGGAAAACGGAGTACATGGGGAAAAAAACACACATGCACGAAGTGAACATGCAAACTCCACCCAGAAGGGTCCCTGGCACTGAGGCATCAGCTCTACCACCTGAGACACCAGAATAAAAATGAAAATATTTGGCTGGACTTTTTGTTTGAAACAGCATCAAATCATACCGTTTGCTTGAATCACTGAGTTATCTGAAGTGTTACCAAATTATATTTGTGGTCTCAAATAAAAGTCAACACGTCCGCAAATAATAAAACTTTAAAAATGTGGTATATTTGCTTCCAAGTTGTTAAAAGTTTGAGAAATCTTTGACCTATTCCAGTTCTAGGAGGAGACGGTGAAACTGGGAATCCATCCATCCATTACATTTTACCCGCTTCTTCCTTTTCAGGCCATGGGGGGTCACTGGTGCACATGTCCAGCCATCACCGTAGCCGTTTTTCGCACTGCACGGCCCTCCCAAGCCCAGCTCGTCCCTGGTTGGCCCAGAGCCCGGCCTGGCCCGCCCACGCTCATAACGCATTGTGCGGAGAGCCGCCTTGAAGTGGGTGGGGCGTTCTCTTGAAGTGGGTGGGAAGTTCTTGTGTGCACGCTTGGTGTGTTTTAAGAGAGGAGACGCCGCAAAAAAATATTTGTTAGCTGAATATATATATATTAGTGTTTCTGAGTTTAATTTTTGTTAATAACTGATTACAAATCAGCTTATCCGTGCATGCGTGGGTTTTCTCCGGGTGCTCCGGTTTCCTCCCACAGTCCAAAAACATGCATGTTAGACTGATTGGTAACTCTAAATTGACCCTGGGTGTGAACTAATATTCTCTAACTCTTGCGCTTAGCCAGGATTTTAAAATATAACTAATATTCTCTAACTCTTGCGCTTAGCCAGGATTTTAAAATATAACTAATATCCTCTAAGTCTAACTCCTGCGCGTGGCCAGGATGTTACGATGGACGATTCCTTTATAGGAAAAGTGGACTCTTGAAAAAAGTAACATGCCTTGGTGGCTTAGTGGTTAGAGCGTAGGCTTTCCGCTCTAAATTTTATCTTGACTCGAGTTCGATTCTCACCTGGTTCAACTTATTTTACGTTTGTCTTTTATTGGAGAAAATAAAAAGAAGGAGTTTGTGTTAACCACAGGCATAACACAAACTCCTTTTTTTATCCAATAAAAGACAAACGTAAAATAACTTCAACCGAGTGAGATTTGAACCCGAGTCAAGATAAAGATTAGAGCGGAAAGCCGACGCTCTAACCACTAGGCCACTGAGGCATATTGCCTTTTTCAGGAGTCCACTTTTCCTATAAAAGAATCGCCCCTCGTAACATCCTGGCCACGCACAGGAGTTAGAGAATATTAGTTATATTTTAAAATCCTGGCTACGCACAAGAGTTAGAGAATATTAGTTATATTTTAATGAAATCCAGCTCGCGCTGAAAGGCGGAAATGCTCTGTATGGGTGCGCGCTTCGTGTTATTTACGTTCTAACATAAGCTGATTTGTAATCAGTTATTAACAAAAATTAAACTCTGAAACACTAATTCAGCTAACAATTTTTTTAGGGGTTTCTGTAGTTAAATTTTAATGAAATTCAGCTCGCGCTGAGGTTGTTGTTAGAAAGAGTTGATGACTCAACAAGCAGCAGTCCCGCCCCTGCTGCAAACAACGAATCAAGTGAGCAGTACATGACGTCAAACTGGGCCCGGGAGCTCGGCCCGATCAGAACCTGCGTCGGTGGGGTTCCAAAACGAGGGCGGACCCCGGGCGGAAAAGGCAAATGCGAACATGACGAACCCGGGTTAGAAGGCGGGGCGGGGCGGGCCGTTGAGGGCTGTGCAGTGCGAAAACGGCATGTGTGAGAGGTGGGGGACACCCTCGACAGGTGGCAAGTTCATCACATGGACATAGAGACAAATGAGACAGTGGGGAAATGGGGAGATATGGGAGGAAAGCAGAGTACCCAGAGAAAACCCATGGAGAGAACATGCAAACTCCTCCCAGAAATGCTGAGAGGCAGCAACTCTACCAACCGTGTCACCGTGCCTCCCAAACTGGGAATCAACGTTAAGTTTTCTATTCAAATTTAAAACCTTTTTTTTTTTTTTTTAATGATTTCTTGACTTCAAACGACAACAAAACAAACGGAAGCAGTGCCGGCCCAAAGACCCGTTGAGCCCAGGAGATACCTCATGGAGAGGTCCAAAAGATTAGATTTAATAGATTCAAACTCTTCTTGATTTGTGATGAACAAACTTAGAAACATGGATGTCTCAAGGTTGCCCTTCTGTTTTGGCCTCCCTGTACTGGCTTCCGGTTCACCTTAGAATCCAATTCAAAATGATTTTGTATGTTTATAAGTCACTAAACAGCTTTGCCCCCACCTATCTTGCTGATCTGCTCCAGCCGCACATGTCCCACCATATTCTCTCAGATCAGCAGACCTGTTGCTCCTCACAGCTCCAGGAACTCGTCTGAATTGCAGAGGTGATAGGGCCTTCTCTGTCGCAGGCCCAAGACTGTGGAACGAGTTACCTCTGCTTGTCAGACAGGCCCCCTCCCTCACAGATTTTAAATCTCACTTAAAAACACACTATTATTCCCTGGCTTTTGGCACTGTGTGATCTGTGCTCAGCCTGTGTGCATCACACTGTGTTGGTCATGTTGCTGTTGTTGTTATCCACTATTGTTTTTTTGTTGTTGTTGTTGTTGTTGTTTCTACATTCAGTTTCCTGTTATGTAATCTGTCGCTATGTGCTTGGTCTGTCTGCCCCTGTACAGCACTTTGGTGTGCACTGTCACTGTTTAAAGTGCTTTATAAATAAAGTGGTATGGTATGATATCAGAAACATGCACACAATTGTTGGCTTTACTGGTGCATTGTTACTGTTATTGACCTTTGACTTGTGAGTTAATTTTATTTCTGTGTTTCAGTTGTTTGTTTTTAGATCATTTAGTTTTTGTTTCCTTTTTTTTTATAAACCGTAATTGGTATTCAGTTTCACCATCTGTGTTTCATCTGTCAATCAGTTCACCTGCCTCTCCTCACTTATCGCCCATCCTCAGACATACAAGCTCCCCGGTTTCTCTGCAATTTTGTCAGGTCCTGGTTGTACTTATGTTCTGTTCATTAGCCTCAGTTCACATGTTGTTTTTTAAATGTATAAAATAAAATAAAAAACTAATCAGGATTTGTCTTGCCCATCTGTGGTGTAAACTTACCACTACCAGCATTTTTGGGTTCTATTTAACACGTGTAACAAAAATTTGCATTTTGACTCATATGAGCAGCTGGAGCATCAAAGCTTCACACTGTCAGACTGAGAAGATTCTTACCAAGGCATACAAATAAGAAAAAGAATGGATACACATCAAGAAAGCTCTCCAACCCTGCTAATGCTCACATAACAAGAGCTACAATCATGTAAACATGATCGATAAATCCTGTTTTTTTCTTCAGTTGAGTCGACTGTCTAATGCACTTCTGTTTGGAGTCAGTCAGAACTCCATTGCATGATTACAACTGGTCAAAAATGCTGCAGCCCAATTCTTAACAGGTACAGGCAAAAGAGGGCACATTACACCAGTTTGGGCCTCCTTGCACTGGCTCCCAGTTCACTTTCAAATTCAGTTCAAAATCATTTTGTGCCTTTTTAAATCACTGAACAGTTCTACACCCTCGTATCTTGCTGATCTGCTGCAGCCATATATCCCACAGTGATCTCTGAGATCAGTGAGTCAGATGCTTGTTTCAGTTCCAGGAACCTGTTTTAAGCTCAGAGGTGACAGGGTTTTCTCTGTTGCAGGTCCAAGACGGTGGAATGAGTTACTGCTACATGTCAGGCAGGCTCCCACTCTCACTGTTTTTAAGTCTCACGTAAATACCCACTTTTATTCCCTGTCTTTTGACACTGTGTGGCTTGTTTTAAACCTGTCTGTATACTATAATATTATCAGTTATTATCTTCTTCCATTCGTATCGATATGTTTATTTTACTTTGTTTGATGTTTTTCTGTGTGCTTTGCTTGTTTGTTCTGCTGTACAGCACTTTGGTTGGCCTTGTTGCTGTTTTAAGTGCTCTAAATAAAGTGGTATGACATGGTATGGGTTTCCACTAAACACAAAAGTATTTTCTCATCCAAAACCTTCAAGAACTGGTTCATTCAAAGGACAAAACACCCAAACACAATCTGAATGGAAACCAGACAGGTCAGTTCAGTTCATTCATATAAAATTATTTCTGGGGTGCCCCTGGGTCTGACTCTGCTGAGGGCAGGACTTTGGTTCTTTCTGACCATTCCCCCTGAAGGGGACTGAAATTCTTCATCAGTATTCTGTTAATTCTGCCTCAAAAAAATCAGTTTATTGACATATCC
>JBBPBX010048858.1:0-25583 GCA_038048925.1 Garcialebias charrua
CTTTTGTGCGCAGTCATATATAGGGCTCCCAAGTACAATAAGGATTTCATACGGGACTTTTCTGATTTTTTGAGTGATTACATGTCCAAATATGAGCAAATTTTATTTTTAGGAGACTTTAATATCCCGGTGTGCAGCCCTGGAAAGCCGCTGGTGAAGGATTTTTTAGATTTAGTGGATGCATTTGGTCTCACTCAATCAGTGAAGGGCCCAACGCATGAACGTAAACACACCCTCGACCTTGTCTTATCTTATGGATTGTCTATTTTAAACTTGGAAATTGGTGATGCATTGTTTTCCGACCATATGCCAGTTTTATTTGATTTTATTCCTGTTTCTAAAGCTGTTAAACCCTGTGCTCCTGCTCGAAGCTGCCGTGTTTTTAACTCATCCACTGCTGCTCATTTTTCCACAGCCTTTAATAGTTTAAATTCACAGCTCTCTGTGTCTCTCAGCACTGAGGAGTTTTCACTACATTTTGATTCTTTATGCAACACTATTCTGAATGATGTGGCCCCAATTAAAATTAGGCGTTCAAAGCCTAAATCTGACCCGTGGTTGAGTGACCACACCCGTGCCATTAGGCAGGTATGCAGGAAAAATGAACGCAAGTGGAGAAAGGATGGTCTCCAAGTCTCATTTGATATGGTGAGAGAGAGTTGGCGTCGCTATCAACAAGCTGTAAAAACAGCCAGAGCCAAATATTTCTCTGACATTATTGTTGCCAACTCTCACAACCCCCGTGTTCTTTATGATACAATCAACACGGTCCTAAATTCACATGAACCGGTTCCTATTGAAGCATCTAAAGAACTTTGTGATAAGTTCCTTCAATTTTTTTTGGACAAGGTTACGAACACGAGGGCTTGTATTTCTTTTCCTTCCCATGACCCTTCCATCCTGGTCCCCTGTCCTGCACTTTTTGATCATCTGGAGCCTATTTCTCTCTCCTACCTAGAGAAAATTGTCACCAGTATGAAACCATCAGGTTCCCCCCTTGATGTTGTACCTCCTTGTTTTCTTAAGGAGGTATTTTCTACAGTTGGCTCTTTTGTTCTAAATTTGATCAATAGCAGCTTAATGTTTAGCGTGGTGCCAGGCAATTTTAGACATGCTGTGGTTCAGCCATTATTGAAAAAACCTGGCCTTGATCCTACCTCTTTGTCCAACTTTAGGCCAATTTCAAAGTTACCTTTTATTTCAAAAATATTGGAAAAAGTTGTTTACACCCAGCTGAAGGACTTTTTGGATGAATTTAAAATTTTGGAGGTCTTCCAGTCTGGTTTTAAAACCTACCATAGCACTGAATCTGCTCTTTTAAGGGTTTTTAATGATATATTTTTATCGCTGGATTCTGGAAACTGTGTTTTACTTGTGCTTTTAGATTTAACAGCTGCTTTTGACACAGTCGACCATGAAATTCTTATCGCCAGATTGGAGCAATGGGTGGGCATCACTGGCTCAGCTCTGCAGTGGTTTAGGTCCTACCTTTCAAATCGAAGTTTCAGTGTGAAGATTGATAATTTTACCTCTGCATCTGCTGCCCTCCCCTGGGGTGTACCCCAGGGATCTATCCTTGGTCCTCTGCTCTTCTCACTTTACCTTCTGCCACTCGGCTCTATTTTCAGGAAACATGGTGTGCAGTTTCATTTGTATGCGGATGACTGTCAAGTCTATTTTCCTGTAAAACAAAATGGCTCCACGCAGTCTCTTCTGGACTGTCTTGGTGACATTAGAGGGTGGATGGCGCTTAATTTCCTTCATTTTAATGATAAAAAGACCGAGGTTATGGTCTTTAGATCTAGTGCTCCTGACAGTCCCACCACTTTTGATTTTTCCTCTTTGGCCCCATATGAAAAGTCGATTGTGACAAATCTAGGAGTGAAAATTGACCCCTGCCTGAAACTGGACTGTCACATCAACAGCATGGTTAAATCCTCGTTCTTTCATCTGAGGCGCCTGTCAAAAATCAAGCCCCTCCTTTCTAGACGCCACTTAGAGACCGTAATCCACGCTTTTATTACTTCACGCCTGGATTATTGTAACTCTCTTCTGATTGGAGTAAATAAGGCCTCGCTTTCTCGGTTGCAGCTGGTACAAAATGCTGCTGCACGATTTTTGACTGGTACAGGCAGACGTGAGCACATCACTCCAGTTTTAATGTCCCTTCATTGGCTTCCTGTCCAGTTTCGAATCCATTTTAAAGTTTTATTGTTTGTTTTTAAGTCTTTGAACGGTTTTAGTCCCTGTTATCTGTCTGAACTGCTTCAACTTTATGTGCCATCACGTGCTCTCAGATCCGCTGACCAGATGCTTTTAGCAGTCCCAAAAACCTTTTATAAGACCAGAGGAGACAGAGCATTTTCAGCTCTGGCTCCTAAATTGTGGAACGAGCTGCCACTGAAGGTCAGGCAGGCCCCATCAATATCTGTTTTTAAAACTCGTTTAAAAACACATATGTTTTCATTGGCTTTTAAACCAGAATGAGTTCACATCTCTGTTTTAGTGTTGTATTATTTTACTTGTGATGTACCGATATTTATATGATTGAGATTGATTGTTTTTATTGTTTTGTGCTTGTTTTTATTCTTGTACAGCACTTCGGACGGCTGCTGCTGTATTTTTAAGTGCTTTATAAATAAACTGGTATGGTATGGTATGGTATCTGTAAACACACTTGGAAACACATTTGTAAAAATCTGTAAACACAGCTGTAAACAGCTGTAAACACATCCTTAAACACACTTGCAAACACATTTGTAAATACCTGTAAATACACCTGAAAACACATATGCAAACACCTGTAGACACACTTGGAAACACACCTGTAAACAGATCTGTAAACACACCTGTAAACACACTTGGAAATATATTTGTAAATACCTGTAAACACATCTGTAAACACACATGTAAACACACATGTAAACACATCTGTAAACACACTTGGAAACACATTTGTTAATACCTGTAAACACAACTGTTGTAAACATACTTGAAAACGCATTCGTAAATACCTGTGAATACAACTGTAAACACATTTGTAAACACAACTATAAGCACACTTGTAAACACATTCGTAAATACCTGTAAACACATCTGTACACACATCTGTAAACACACTTGGAAACACATTTGTAAATACCTGTAAACATACCTGTAAACACACTTGCAAACACATTTGTAAATTCCTGTACACACACCTTTAAACACACCTGTAAAAACAATTAAAAACATCTGTAAACACACCTGTAAACACACTTGAATACACACTTGTAAATAACTGTAAACACACCTGTAAACACATCTGTAAACACATGTAATCACACTTGTAAACATACCTGTAAACACATCTGTAAACACACTTGCAAACACATTTGTAAATACCTGTGAACACACATGTAAACACATCTGTAAACACCTGTAAGCACACCTGTAAACACATCTATGAACATCTGTAAACACATCTGTAAATACACTTGTAAATACCTGTAAATACACATGTAAACACATATGTAAACATGTGTAAGCACACCTATAAACCCATCTGTAAACACACTTGTAAACACACCTGTTAACACATAAGTAAACACATCTGTAAACACACTTGCAAACACACCTGCTAACACATCAGTAAACACATCTGTAAACACACTTGTAAACACACCTGTTAACACATCAGTAAACACATCTGTAAACAAACACTCTTGCAAACACTTTTGTAAATTCCTGTTCACACACCATTAAACACACTTGTAAACACAATTGAAAACACTTGTAAACACATCTGTAAACACACTTGAAAACACATTTGTAAACACATGTAAACACACTTGTAAACACAATTGTAAACACACCTGTAAACACATCTGTAAACACACTTGGAAACACATTTGTAAATACCTGTCAACACAGCTGTAATCACAGCTGTAAACACACCTGTAAATACACTTGCAAACACATTTGTAAATACATGTAAACACACATGTAAACACATCTGTAAACACCTGTAAACACATCTGTAAACACACTTGTAAATACCTTTAAATACACATGTAAACACATATGTAAACACCTGTAAACACACCTATAAACACATCTGTAAACACACTTGGAAACACATTTGTAAATACCTGTAAACACAGCTGTAAACAGCTGTAAACACACCTGTAAACACACCTGTGAAAACACATGAACAGAGTCAGAGTCAGAGAGTCTTTATTGTCATTTGCACCGCATGTGGTACATGTGATGAAACGAGATTATGTACACAGGGTCCCAGTTACATCCAACAACAAAATGTAAGAGAAAAACAGTAATAACATCTAGGATATAACTAAGAAAAAAACATCAACTAGAAATACACTAAGCCCTAATGTAATAGAAAAACATCATTATAAACAGCAGCACGAACACGAGTCTGTATGAGCAGATGGTCACAGATGAACACAGCAACAAGAAAACAGATCAGCATCAGCATGATGTGATATTTTGCAGTGATTATTCTTATTATTTATTTATTCATGAGTCTAACAGCCTCAGGGTAGAAGCTGTTCCTCAGTCTAGTGGTTCTACATTTGATGCTCCTCAACCTCCGTCCTGAGGGGAGTGGGGCAAAGAGTGTGTGTGCTGGGTGAGTGGGGTCTTTCATGATGCAGGTGGCTCTTTTCCTGCATCTGGAGGTGTAAATGTCTGTGATGGTGGGGAGACTGACTCCAACAGACTTCTGTGCAGCCTTCACCACTCTCTGCAAAGCTTTTCTTTCTGCAGCTGTGCAGCCTCCATGCCACACGTTGATGCTGGAGCACAGGATGCTCTCCACTGCACACCTGTAGAAGGAGGTGAGGACTGGGCTACTCAGACCAGCTCGTCTCAGCCGTCTGAGGAAGTAGAGTCTCTGATGACCTTTCTTGATCAGGCTGGTGGTGTTGTTGGTCCAGCTGAGGTTATCATTCAAGTGTACACCCAAGTATTTGTAGCTGGAGACCACTTCCACCGCAGATCCACTTATGTTCAGTGGGGTGTGGGTGTGATTGTTCCTTCTGAAGTCCACAATCATCTCCTTTGTCTTCTTCACATTCATGTGAAGGTTATTGTCCTTGCACCAGCTCTCCAGGGGCCTCATGTATCAACGGTGCGTACGCACAAAAACCTTGCGTACGCCATTTTCCACGCAAAACTCTGTATGTATCAAAACAGAACTGAACGTGGAAATGTGCGCAGCCCCACGCCAACTCCAGGGCTGGCGTACGCACGTTTCTGTGGTTTTGGTTCCATTGGCGACACTTAGAGGTGATTCTGAGAAACTGTTCATGATGTGAAAATCATTATTGTTCACACCAAACACACATGATTAACAATTATTACATCCACATGGACGCAATTAGAATATAACCTGCAAAAAATATAAAAAACAGAAAGACTGAATAGTTTTGCACAGCTTAAATTCTTGTTTTTTGTTTATTTTTAGCTGTTTTAGCAGTTGAAGAATGTGATGCATGATGGGACAAGACGACATTCCTCTGGTGCAAGGCATATTTAAATGAAAACCTGCAAAAAATATAAAAAACAGAAAGACTGAATCTAAAAAAGCTAAGTCTGGTCCTCTGGACATTCAAAAAATAAAACAAAACAAAGCAAAAAAAAAATGTAGAAACGTTTCGTCTTTCGTCCGAAAGACTTCCTCAGTCTGAGTTGCTGTGTTCAGCTCAGTCTTATAAATAGCACCCTCCCACAGTGTTGCACAACCAGTTGGCTGATGACAGCCTGAAACCAGTTGCTCACATGATCAAGGAGGGCCATCAGCCTAACAATGGATCATTAGCACCCTGATGGTTGTTTGCTATTCACAGAGGGCTGAGTGATACTAGCAATAACAGCATTGTAAGAGGGGGACAGTTGAACTGAAACTGAATAGTTTTGCACAGCTTAAATCCTTGTTTTTTGTTTATTTTTAGCTGTTTTAGCAGTTTAAGAACGTGATGCATGATGGGACAAGACGACATTCCTCTGGTGCAGGGCATATTTAAATGAATTGCATATTTATATGGAGGCGTGTCAAAGGTGGAGTCAGCCACTCTCTCATGTGCGCTCAATTCCACGTTGATTGTGATGTACAAAAGCAATGTGCGTGGATTCCGGCGTACGCACAGTTTGATACATCTGGATTTTTTTGTGCGTACGCCGTTTTCTGGATTTGACCGTACGTCACTGTTTCAGTAAGAAGTCCACACAAGTCTTTGTACATGAGGCCCCAGGGGCCTCATGTATCAACGGTACGTACGCACAAAAACCTTGCGTACGCCATTTTCCACGCAAAACTCCGTATGTATCAAAACAGAACTGAACGTGGAAATGTGCGCAGCCCCACGCCACTCCAGGGCTGGCGTACGCACGTTTCTGTGGTTTTGGTTCCATTGGCGACACCTAGAGGTGATTCTGAGAAACTGTTCATGATGTGAAAATCATTATTGTTCACACCAAACACACATGATTAACAATTATTACATCCACATGGACGCAATTAGAATATAACCTGCAAAAAATATAAAAAACAGAAAGACTGAATAGTTTTGCACAGCTTAAATTCTTGTTTTTTGTTTATTTTTAGCTGTTTTAGCAGTTGAAGAACGTGATGCATGATGGGACAAGACGACATTCCTCTGGTGCAGGGCATATTTAAATGAATTTGCATATTTATATGGAGGCGTGTCAAAGGCGGAGTCGGCCACTCTCTCATGTGCGCTCAATTCCACGTTGATTGTGATGTACAAAAGCAATGTGCGTGGATTCCGGCGTACGCACAGTTTGATACATCTGGATTTTTTTGTGCGTACGCCGTTTTCTGGATTTGACCGTACGTCACGTTTCAGTAAGAAGTCCACGCAAGTCTTTGTACATGAGGCCCCTGGACGGTTTCTGTTGTTGTTGTTAAGAATTCAAGTTGAGTTATTTTTGTGTTTGACTCTTACTGCTTCAACATATCTAATTTCAACGTTCTGCTTGGGGAGGTTACTTCAGGCGGAGACTGACAGACGCACAAACAGAATGAGGAAGGCGGGACAAAAATCTAACCCGAAAATAAAGCATTCATTGAGAATGTCTGAAAATTTACATCAGTCAGTCTTTATTCTTTTTATAGGAGAGGAAGCTGCTCAGCACATAAATAAATAAAAGCTGAGTGAACAACAACAAAAATAGAGCAAATATAGCCCAAGTTAAGAAAAAACGGCCACTAGCATAATCTTAGAGCCTAATGCAGCATCAGTGGTTAAAAAAGTTCAATGTGTAATCATGTTTATTGTAACTATTTTATGAAATTTTTCAAAATGACTGAAAAACTTCAAGACGATGCCTTCAAACATCTTCACTACTCCGGCCTGCACCTCAACTACAAACCACATCAAAAAGTAAACAAATAATTCAATTTAAGAAATTGTAATCGTGATTCTTAATCTTGAATATTATTTTTTTTCACTTCATTAAAGTCCTCAGAAGTTTATTTCACTTTTGTTTTTTTGCACGCTTGTTACATTTTCTGGGCTTGGTATGTTCATTCAACCTTTATATATCACTCAGCCTGTTTAGAACAATAGACTCCTGGTAAAATGTCTATGTCTGTACCATTTTCTACAAGGTACCAAAGGTTTTTATTATCCAAAACACAAATAAAATATGGTTGCTTTTGTCTCCTTTCTGGCTCAATGTCAGTGTGATGACCTGGATGCACAGTAAACAACACAAATTAAAAACACATCAACTGCACACTGCAAGTGCACTTTATGCTTCTGCAAAGTAGTGCACCGTTAAAGATTGAAATATTTCCTCATAATTAAACCCAGTTGTGCATGCTTGTGTTGCAACTAGTCCACATGAAAATCTACCGGTATTTCATATCTGCTCGGTCACGACGATGCAAGGCCAAGAAAATGCACCGTGGTGTCCTTGTTACTTGCTAAATGATGGAACATCAATATGAAGTTGCCCAAAGTTTAAATGTGGGCATGCAGGGTTGTCTCCAACTGGACAGTTTCCATCTTCACTGTTTGGACATTGCTGTCTCCACTCATTACAGCACAAGAACAATAAACACAAACTGGGCTAACAGATGCTCCATCGCATCAGTTTAAGATTAGAACAACAGTCGTACATGAGCCAAGGTTTTCTCATTTCGACTACCGTAGTTCAGGAACATCACAACTGATGCAGCTTTCGTAAATGATGTCAGTAATAAATCTCTGCAGCAGTTATAACGTTATGGTGTCAGAACTTTCATTACTGTTTAGGTGAAATTACATTTGGTGTCATGGGTTAAAACTACCGGATGCACGTTTTTTAAAATATATATTTTTTATATTTATACTCTGGTAGAGCTGTCACCGTTCAGCAAGAAGGTGGCTGGGTCGAGTCCCGGCTGGGGGCCTTTACGGGTGGAGTTTGCATGTTCTCTCCGTGCATGCGTGGTTTTTTTTCTGAGTACTCCGGTTTCCTACCACACACCAAAAACATGCATGTTAAACTGATTCTTCTTCTTCTTCTTTCGGCTTTTCCCTTTTCAGGGGTCGCCACAGCGAGTCATCCTCCTCCACCTCACTCTGTCCTCTGCATCCTCTGTCCTCACTCCAACTACCTCCATGTCCTCTCTAACTGCATCCATATATCTCCTCTTTGGTCTTCCTCTGTGTCTTTTTCCTGGCAGCTGCATTTCTAACATCCTTCTACCAATATACCCACTGTCCCTCCTCTGGACATGTCCAAACCATCTCAGTCTGGCCTCCCTAACTTTATCTCCCAGTTGTTCAACATGTGCTGTACCTCTGATGATCTCATTCCTGATCTTATCCATCCTTGTCACTCCTAAGGAGAACCTCAGCATCTTCATTTCTGCCACTTCCAGTTCTTTCTCCTGTCTTTTTGTCAGTGACACTGTCTCCAGACCATACAACATAGCTGGTCTCACCACTGTCTTGTAAACTTTTCCTTTGACCTTTGCTGACACCTTTTTGTCACAAATCACTCCTGAAACTTTTCTCCATCCACTCCATCCTGCCTGGACTCTCTTTTTCACCTCTTTACCACATTCCCCATTTTCCTGGACAGTGGACCCCAAGTACTTGAAGTCCTGCACCTTTGTGACCTCTGCTCCTTGTAGCCTCACTGTTCCACTGGCCTCCCTCTCATTCACACACATGTACTCTGTCTTACTACGGCTGACTTCATTCCTCTTCTTCATGTTAAACTGATTGGTAACTCTAAATTGTCCCTAGGTGTGAGTGAGAGAGTGAATGGTTGTCTAGTTTGTCTCTATGCGTCCCTGTGATGTCCAGGGTGTCCCCTGCCTCTTGCACAGTGACTGCTGGTTATGGACACCAGTGACCCCCCGCAATTCGAAAAGAAGCAGGTAAAGATAATGTATGTATGCATGCATGCATTTATATAGGTATGTTTGTTCGAATGAATATATGGATGGATGGATGGATGGATGGATGGACTAAATAAGCATCTAGCTCCACTTTTACTTGTGCTTACAGTTTCACTGGCAGTGGCTTGCATCAGATTCATTTGCAGCAGAATACTTGACTTTAAACAACAAACTGTGCAAATTTTCACCAATAAAAAGCCTCACTTTCAATTCCAGTACTACCACCACAACTTCAGGTGCTGGTTTCATTCAGTCCTCTGGGGCCACCTCATCTCTAACTCCTGGAAACTTTCTGCATGAGTCAGCATTTTTTTTTTTTTTTTAAGAAAAAAGGCACACTTGATCTATGAGGGTTTTACACACAAACAAACACATAGATGCCTCAGAAGTGATCTCTAACAGCAAATTTAAGTCGACAGCATGAAGAAAGATACACTGCATTGGGCTGACAAAAGGGAAAGCTGGCTCTGCATTAGGACTGCACATTATTAGATACATTCCTATTGAATAACTTGAATTAAAAACTTGCAAAACCCTTGTATTGTGTGACTATTATTATTTTATATGTATATATTGTGCAGCCCTATGCACACCTCTGTAATATAATGGGCAGTTAATGCTTCATGTAAAGTATAGACTGAGTAATCAGCTGAACAGTTCTAATAAGTAAATGTTGGTCCCTTTGTAAGAAAAAAATGTCTGTATATACTTAATCAATAAGAAATTGAACATGCAGTAGCAGCTGCTACAACAAGCCCAACATAATCCACAATTTACTTTAAAGGGGACCACACATGCAAAATTCACTTTTTAATGTTTTTTTACTAAACTTTGGGTATTTACTTCATAAAAAAACAGTCCTTGTGCCAAAAAAATGCACCCAGTGGTTTATTTACTCTAAGTAGATTTATTTGTCTGTGATTAAAAACGCTCCGTTTCACACTTCCTGCGGTTTGTGACGTCACAAACCGTAGCCAATCACCTCAAACCTGAGTCCAGCCCCTCACCTAGCAACCCCTGGTGATGCTCCACCCACTTGAGTATAAAAGATGTCACGGTTGCCTAGCGGTTTAGGAGCTGACCTGGCGGTCATTTATTCATTTATTTAGCCCATGGGGGGCTAGGGGTTTGCCCTGCTCCAGCCATGCAGCACATCTCGAGTAAAACCAGAATGTTTTATTACCTTGTTTGAATGAACTCTGTCTCGTTGAAACTGTGCACACACACTCTAGCGGTTTGGACTTGTTTCTTATATGATGAAGGACTACTGTTGCACAACTGTCAGTTTGGTTGAGCGGTTACGACACTTGACCGCCACGCAGGAGAGCGGAGATCGCGTCCCGTCAACGGCATCTTTTTTTTCCCCCCCTTTTTTTTAAAGCCTTTTGTTTCGGAGAAATCGGGGTGAGACTAGATATATACATCGACATAATAATACTTTATAATTGTTATTTTTACGTTTTAGTTCAATTTTTAGTGTAATATCGCTCCCAACGCGAAGCCGGCAGAAAACTGTGCACACACACACTCTCTTCGCGTAATGAGTAATAAAAAAGAGCCATCAAGCACCACTGATCGATATATTTTCAGATTAGCAACTTATTTATTTTAAGAATACCTTTCACTTCATCAAAATCTAATCAAAACTTCAGCGTTCTAAATGTAGGTGGTTGTGATTATTTCTTATACGATGAAAGACTATTTTTGCACAACTGCACGGTTGGCCCAGAGGTAATGAACCGGACTCGTCATCCGAAGGACACGGGTTCGCGTCACGGTCGCGGATTTTTTTTTTTTTTTTTTTTTTAAGCCTTTTGTTTTGCAGACCGCCGGCGAAGACACCATCTGCGTGCGGGAGTTGTTGGGAGCTAATGACTTTTGAGGTCCGGGGGTCCGGTCAAAAGTTGCCTCATGCGGATAAATTAACTGGAGACATTCTGTGAACTTTGTGTGTGGACTGAAGCACGCTCCAACAAGCGCCGCATGCAACGAGCGGAGCACACCGCCCGCTCGGAGAGGAAAAGCTATCATTAGCCTCGGAGCTAATGCTAAAAAAAGGAGCTGCAAATGGCGGCGCGCGCAGAGGGCTTTTGGTAAGTTATCTTAAGCTACTAGCACTAACAGTAAGTCAAATGAGTAATAAAAAAGAGCTAATTTTAAAATAACAACATATTAGAGATACTGGCTGTTGCAGAGGGCGTAGTTAATGTAAATAGGTCTTTGTAGGGCGTGGCTTTCAGACCTCATTATTCATAAACCGGTCGTTTAGAACGGAAGTGAAATTTGGCAGAATTAGAAAGGGGATATTTTTTAATCTAAGCATTATTTTGTGTATAAAATTGACTGAAAATGGTCTGGATAGCCCACAGATAAACCACAAAAAATTATATATCCTACATTTGGTCCCCTTTAATGGTATTTTTATTGAAAATGCTCGTCTGTGCTTTATTTTTAGGTGTTCAAGCTCTTCATGTACATTTAATTAAGCAATTATTGTATTTTTTATTAAAAGAAGATGAACATATTGACCATAAATTTGATAAATAAACAAATAAATAAAATAGTAATTAAAAATGTTGTGTACCAGCCACAAAGATCTGCATCAACCATACAAGAACCACAACAGTCGACTTCTGCTTTGTGCAACCTCGTTGTGAACGCAAATGCACAAAAGGTACCATCATTAGGAAACTGAAAATGTCATTTTAAAGGAACACAAAGCCAGGTTGAGATAAGTGAGAGTGAACACACTCCTGTGTGCTCTTGAGACACAGAACAAGCCTGTCACCTGTGATGCTGCATTCAAAGAGCCTACATTGTGTGAGATCACAGTTTGAACATGATGCTGCTCAGCATCTGCAGAGCTGGACTCAACAGCAAGAACAGAGGAGGCCGTTTGTGACCATCATCAACATCATCATCATCATCAGAGCTGCAGCAGCAACAAAAATCACTCATCATCATCATCATCATCATCATCATCAAGCCTGCAGGTACATTTTTACCAAGATGTCACTATGATTTAGACTCCCTGATCACATTGATCCACTCACTCTGCGTATCCGGTCCTCCAGGGGAGCCTGCTGTCCCTCTTCAGGGTGAGCACCGGCCGTGACGCGTGCTCCGTGGAGTACTGCAGGAGCTCCGGGGTGAGGTCCAAGAAATCCGGGCGGCCGTAGGGGAAGCGCGGCGGGAGACCGTCCTGCGCGCACGTCTGGCCTCCTCCACCTGGGTGATGGTTGTGGTGGTGATGGTGTCCGTGCGGCATCATCCCTCCCACCAGGTTGGACATGGCGTTTTTAACTTTGCTGATCATCATCCGAACCGACTTCTTCCTCCTCCTTCTCGCGGACCCAAAAGAAGAAAAGAAAGGACGCACGGTGCGATGTTTAGGGCAGAGAGGAGGGCGCAGACGCGGCTGTGGTGAGAATCATTTCAGGAAGCGACTGTTTTCCTCCTCGGACCCATGTGACAGCTTGCAGAACAGCAGACGCGACGTTTTCCTCTTTCACCAGACTGAAGTGAAGCTCTGTGCGCGCGCACACAAGCTCCCCATAGAATCATTGGAGGCTGGCTCATCTCTGGAGGCAGGGCCTGCGCTGCGCAGCTGGCCGTGCACATGTCACGTGCTTTAAAAAAAACAACAAAAAGTACTACATCACCACTGAATAAGGAATGATAAGGAAGAAAAAAACCTGAAAGTTATGCACCATAACTCATGTTCCCTGAAGGAAGGGAAGAGGTGCAACATACTTGCTATGGGAATTGCTCCCCCGCGCGATAACCTGAAGGAATATACTCACGCCTTTACGGCTAGGGGCGTCATCGCTGCGCCAGAGGCCCCGCCCTCTGGTTACTTAAGCGGCTTGCACCCCTCCAGCTTTCTCCAAAGTTTGCACTTCACCGATAGCCTGGCCCTCGCCTTTCTGCACAGCTCAGCTCAATTCTCATTTCCCTTCATTGCTCAGTCTGGGACTTCTCCCATAGACAACGATTTCTCCGGTAGATTTTTGACCGGACCAATCAGAGAACAGAAGGGGCAGAGTTTTTGGCCCCTAACCCACGCCCCCACCTGTCCCAGCGCAGCCAGCGAGCAGCCGCATGTTCTCATTCAAAGCGATGCAAAGCGATGCAGGACTGTTTTATATGTGACACAAATGTATTAAATTCCCCTTCTTAATCCCTTATCTGGAGTTTTCTTTTGTTTTTTTGCCAAAAGTCAAGTGATCGCTCCCTCCTCCTCCTCCTCTCTCTCCGCTGAGTGCAAAGAATAAGGAAATGACTCAGGTTGTCACGAGAGAAAAAAACTCGGGTTTTACGTTGTTGCCCGAGTCCCTGCATATTTTCTGGTCTTCTGGTGTGCTGGACCAGCGCTACATGGTTTTATTTTATTTTTTCAACGTTTTATTAACATATAAACACAGAATATGCAGCGGCAGCAAGAGAAAATGCAGCAGGAGGCGGAGCTGAAGTCAAGTTCGGCAGAGCACAGAGGGGGAGGGAGCAGAATGCTTTCCCTGTTCAAAATTTTTCTAAGATCCAATGGTTTTGTTCCTCAGGCAGAGGCCACGCCTCCAGCAAGAATCATTTCTCTATGGAGAAAGTCCAGACCCTAGTACGAAGCGAAGTGAAGGACAAGGGTCTGGTTTTAACCAGGCTAGTCAACCCTCGAAAGAAACATTGTGTGCAGTTTCATAGGAGACTTATCTTGCATAATGTTAGCATTTGGCGTGTGTTCAGGAAGATTCTCAGCTACTAATACGCCAAATTTTAGCTCAATATCTGTAACATCAACTAAGATATAACCATCTATGTCTAAGCTAAAGGTAAAAAGCCGTGGTAGCCATTTTGAATATAAGGTTTCATTAACATACGTCAACTGATGTGTTGGATATTTTGCAATTAATTAGACGAAAATATTTATTTAGTTATCGTCAGTGTTTTACCACAAATCATGAGCAGTCAGGGTATTACGAAACTAACATTAAAAGTTTTGCTCGATATCTTTAAAATCGACTGAGGTACCGTACTTTTCGGACTATAAGGCGCATTAAGCAAAACAAAACGGATAAGTCAAACTTTATTCAACTCATTCACAATAGCCACATAAAAACAGTTTGAGGTCAGTAATTAGCACAACCAGAATTAATACATAGGGTGCACCTGATTGCAGTATAAGGCTCACTGTCAATTTTTGAGAAAATTAAGGATTTTAAGTGCGCCTTATAGTCCGAAAATTATGGTAAACATATTTTTGTGTGTGTGTGTGTGTGCGTTTTCTAAGATGAGGCGACTGTGGCGGCCATCTTGAAGTCCCGAAGTAACTCAGTTGTAGATATGAAGCCATTGATGCTTTCTATGAGTTTCATCAAAATCTACTCGGTGGTTCATGAGATATTTTGCTAACAATCACGGTTGCCATCCTTTTTTTTTTTTTTTTTACTCACTTCTTCCTTTTCGGGTCGCGGGGGCCACTGGTGTCCATATCCAGTAGTCAGTGTAAAAAACAGGGGACGTCCTGGACAGGTCTCCAGTCCATCACAGGGACACATGGAGACAAACAACCGTTCACTCTCCCACTCCACCCAGAATGGCCCACTGCTGGGATTTGATCCAACAGCTCTCCCAACTGCGCCACCGTGCCACCGAAAAACAGGGTTCATCGATGCCAACAGTTAAAGCCCAGCTTTTTGGTCTATTGTCTGTTTGTTTTTTTTTGGCGGGGGGATAAAGACTGAGTGTGCTTCTATGAGAAACTAAACAAATTCAGATCCAAATACATATTTTCAGTGATTTGCCAAATTTGTATAATTGAAATTTGTACCAGGATTGCCAAGAGGAGATTAGATGAAATGGTGCCAAATGTCAAGGGAAAACATCCATTTTCCGTTTTAAAACCAGGAACATGATTATATAGGCCAGCTGAAAGCTGTAACATATTCAATCATAGAGAGAAATTAAAATGCTTGAGCGCACAGACTCATAACAATTATCCATAAATGTGTTACACATATAGGAAGCGGTTAATAACTGAAAATATCAAGGACACGTTTGGGGCATCAAACTGCACCAGTCATTTATTTAAGACGAGCAAGTGAGGGACGAAGGCGTCTGCAACTGAATACCAATGCAGCTGTAAGAAAAGCGCGTAGAGAAAATAAATAAGGATTGTTATTGTGAACAGTCGAGATAAGAAGAGCTTATGTATGCTACGAGAGAGCTGAATATTGCACCTTCAGATGTGAGCATCTATCATTAAGACGGCCGCTGCTCGAGTGGTTTGTCAGGTCTCCATACATGAAGATGAGAAGACGCAGGGTGCATTCTGAAGTCCTTACAGAGACAAAAGTGAGGCAGGTGTTTGTCTGTCGAGCTCATTTAGGACGTTCCAGCAGTGGCGCTTCCAGATTTTATTTAATGACGTGGCCGTGTGGAGTCCCCTGAAAATCCTGGGGTGGCACAACGAAGCCAAAAGCCAGAAAAGAATTTCAGGAGGTTAGTTATGACGTCATTTTAAAAAAAAAAATTCAACATTTGTTTATACAGGTTAGTCTCATTGAGCCACGAGGTTATACAATGTGACAAATACAGAAATATAGGAATCACCTTCAAATATATATTTTTTTCTATTTACAGTCAATATTATTTATTGAGAAAAGCACAGCCACCACTTATTAGGAGTTCATACTCTCCTAAATTTATATTTATTAAAAAAAAAAACATATACGTATTACATACAGTATATACAATATATTATGCCTATAACCTCCTGAGACTCTTTATCCTAATGTTGAGGAAACTGGTTTTAGACCTGTTGCCCCTGTTCAGGGGAACTAAATTTTGAGTTTATTTTTCGTTTTAAATCAAATATACAGGTAGTCCTCAACTTACGAACGAGTTCCGTTGCTACGCACCGTTCGTAACCCGATTTTGACGTAAGTTGGAACTCATTACGTGGCGTTCGTAAGTCCGGATTTTTGCCGTAAGACGGAAACTGCATGCTAACGCTGCGCCGCACACCCGTTTATGGACATGAGACTGAACAAGCGTACATACTGGTCCATAAACATGCGCAGAACTTTATTTACAAACACTTAGCTAACACATTACACCACACATTCATCTATAAACACATACAGGGAGTCCTCGAGTTACGGAGCCCTCGACATACGGCAACTCGGACTTACGAACGGACCTGCGAACAGTACAGTTGTACATTAAATACAGCACTGGTATGTGTTTTTAGATGAAAGTGTGCTAGCTAACCGTTTGTAAACAAAGTTCTGTGCATGTTTATGAGTCACATGTTGAAAAATGGGTGTGCGGCGCAGCGTTAGCATACATTTAGCATACAATTTCCGACTTACGAACGAAAATCCGGACTTACGAACGGCACGTGCTATGGGTTCCGACCTACGGTAAATCGACCTAAGAACGGTCCTTAGGTCCGGAACTCGTTTGTAACTCGAGGATCCCTGTACCTGTACAGTATTTACTGTACAACAGTACTGTTCGGAGCGCGTTCGTAAGTCTGGATTGCCGTAAGTCGAGGACTCCCTGTATATTCATATTTTAACTCCTAAATGCCTTTAAGTCTTTCAGGTGAAATACATTTTGATGCAGGACTATCAAGGAGGGCGGCATGGTGGCTCAGTTAGAGTGCTGCCTCTCAGTGAGGTCACTGTATCAAATCCCACCTTTCTGGGTGGAGTTTGCATGTTCTCCCTGTGAATGCGTGAGTTTTCTCCAGGTATTTTCCTCCCACAGACCAATGTTAAGACTGACTGGATACTCTAAATTATCTCTAGGTTTGAGTGAGAGCTGGTTGTTTGTCTCTGTGTCCCTGTGATGGACTGGAGACCTGTCCAGGGTGTCCCCCGCCTCCCGCACAGCGACCGCTGGACGTGGGCACCGTAAAGAAAGGAGCAGGTGAAATTAAGGATGGATGGAAGGACTATCAAGAATGTTTCAGACTGGAAGATGTGGAAGGAGAGCAGAGTATGAAAAATGAAACCATGCAATGTTTAAACACCAATTTACCTGCTGCTTTCATAAAAATACCTCTTTTTTTTTAAGTGACACAATTTCTTACTTTACTTAAGTTCCACTTTGTCTTATATACAAGTTTAGGTGAGAAAATCCTTAAACTCTGTCATTTACATTTGACACAAGAGTGTAGGCCTACCGATAAATCGGCCGGCCAATTTATCGGCCCCGGTTTCCTTAATTTTGGGAAATCGGCCAATGCTTGCACGAGAAACTGATTTTACAGATTTCTTTAGTTTTAACAATTGTCTAAACTTCATTTATATTTCAGAGCACTACCTTGTGACCAGTTAAAACAAGTTTGTATTGTTTCTAGAATATTGTTCAAGGGTCTGTTTTTCATCAAAATAAGATTGAAATTTGAAGGCGTATTGTGACCTTATCTAACAGTGTTGCTTATAAAACTAAAGTCGGTATCGGCCAAAATCGGAATCAGCAGGTCAGACTTTGTAGAAATCGGTGATTGGCCAAAAAACTGCAATCGTTGCACCCCTAGACAACTTCTTCAGAGTTAAGAAAGTTCATACTCAATAATCCAGGTACCAAATCCAATAATTCTCAGTCGGATCATCTGGACAGTTTATTTTTTATAGAAACGTTTTCACCCTCCATCTGGAGGGCATCATCACATAAACTGTTTCTTTGATGATGCCCTCCAGATGGAGGGTGAAACATTTCTTCAGAGTTGTTGTTTTTTTTTTATAGGAAAGAGAAAATTATTAAATCACAGATGCAGAATAATTCCATGAATCCAGTTGCCGGTCTCTTCCCAGAAGCACTGAAGGGTTGCCAGCCTCATCACCACGCAGCTGTACGGCAGTGTTGTTGCCCAACACAAATACACCTGTGGTCTTATTTTCTCATATCTGCAGTTTTCCCACCATGAATTCAGGACACCAGTAGTAATTGTTCAAATACCATTTTAAAGCTTAATAAGAGCCCGAAGAAAGGTTCTTCTGGGACATTTTGAAAACAAAGGTGACATCCATCTGTGGATAATGGTCCTTAATGAACCTCAGAACTCATCGAGACTTCTTTTTGTACCCATCCATTCTCATTTATTAGTCGTGACATGCATTCACCCACATCTAAAACCCTGGAGTACTTGTAGCACCATCCACATTTGTAGTTCTATTTCTTAATATTTTCTCAACATCGTCTTTAAAGTCCCCCAAAGAAAAACATTCATCAAAGAAATGTGGCATCCAAGTGGTAGACTAAACTCAAACTGAACTCTAGTTCTGCACAAATTGGGAACAGCAACGTTGTCTGAGTTTTACACAAGTCCTTTAGGTACATGAAGAGAATTCAAGGAAACTACACAGAAATAATTAACACAATTTATTTAGGAAAAATAGAATCCACTGGGCCAATATACCAAATATCTAGTGGCAAAATGATGAAAACGTTTGGTATCGGACTGAATTGTCACAGCAGTCATCACTAAAAGAACTAACACCTGTCGTGGTGTAAATCTGCAGAGAAATCTGGGAAATGATTGAAACCTGCAGGCTCAGTAGTTAATTATTTAGGTGACACATGTCCTAAACTGTTTAGAGCAGCTCTTAGTCACTTTTCTCCTGCAGTTTTGATCGTCCTTGTTGCCGAATCATGTTGAACAGAATCACCGTTCAGACTGCTAAACTGAGTTTTCAAAATCATACAAATACGGTATACACTCGCTGCTGCACCAAGATGGAAATGCATGAATTGAGCAAAAATGCACTTCGACACTACTGCCGTCATTTAAAATATTTCATGTGGGGTCAGGATTTATTCAAATCTACTGAAAACATATCTGTAAACGGCACTGTTCTTGTCACACATGAACAAAAACAGCAGCTTCCTGTGATATGTTCCAACACGTCTAGTACACAAAATGATTTACCGTACTTCATTAAAAGGTGTCAAATATGTGCAGTCTGTTCACATTTCACACAGAAAAAGAGAATTAGTCTTAGTAAAAGTTTTACCAATGTCAAGCGCTATATTATTTTTGTTTAAATTCTGGAGGTTTCGTCCTGCTAGATGAGTTTTTCCTTTCCACTGTTGCCTTTGTGCTTGCTCAGGATGCGAGTCTGCGACAAAGTGAAGATTCAACACAATCTGCTGTGAACGTTTTTGTTCAGTGCCCTGAGACAACTTCTGCTGTGACTTGGTGCTGTAGACATAAAACTGAACTGTGCTCATGTATCTTAAAAACAATGAAAATACTCACAGTTAAATAAATTCAGGTAATAAATAAATAAATAAATAGTACAGCATTGCTTTTCAACCCACATAATTTCTTTATTGAATTAAAGTACCAGCTCAATACAGTATATCAACCACCAGAGGAGTGAAGACAAATTTAAACTCAAACAGTATAAAAGCACGCCGCCTGCTGAACAAACTTTGGGCCATTTCTGCCTCACTGTCCAGGAGCAGACAGACTTTTGTTCATGAACTGCCTCTTGACGAAGCACAGCCACCACTGAAACAAAAAGTAACATCTGTTAACACAAACTCCATCTGATGGAAACCTTAAAAACACAATAAACACATTTAAAAACTGAACACCACCTTCGCAGCTTAGCCACAACTCAAACAGGGTATATGCAGAAATTCTAGAGTTGAATTTAATACCTTTTAATACCTTTTTAATACCATCAAAATATTTTTTAATACCATCACGGCACCGAGCTGTAACCGTAGCGGCAACCTGTTGTATTTCAGTTTAGAGCAACTAATTGTAAAGTGATAAGATTACTGTCATTTTCTTCCTAAGCTTTGGTAGTAAATGTAGTTTTATAACAATTACTGGATACAGTACATCAATTTGCTTCTTGCCTCAATAAAAGCACTGACCTATTTGTTATTTAAATCTAACCCAAGAGAAAAAGTTTAATTGTTCCCACACACAGCATATCTCTAATGGCAAACAAAAAACTGTAAACTTGAAAACAGAACAGTTTAGTTAAAGTAATTCAACACTGAACACATGCATAATTCAAAAAGAGAGGGAGAAAAATAATAACTACTGTATTTTTCATCCTGTAAGTTGCAGTTTTTTGCATAATTTACATGCCTTGCAACTTATAGGACGAAGTGACATATTTATAGATTTTTTCCCCCCATATTTATAAACCATTTGACTGAAATATGGCCGTTTCCATTCATTCTGACTGAAAAAAAAAAACCTGCAGTTCCTGATGGCCCCATAGGGTATGGCATGCTGTTGGCTGTTGTATCATGTAATAGGAAAACGTGCCTTTAATGACAAATTAAAAAAAGTTCAAGACAAAAACAACTGGTCTTTATTTATTATACTATTATACTATACTTTGTTTTTTTTATTGCACTTTTTAGAATTCACCATGTCCTGGATGACTGAGAATCTTCACTAGCTATTAATGACCCAATCGGCCTGCCATACTCTCCCCACCTCTCTGCTCACTGCTTCAATCCAGCAGCAAGCTGCACCACGGTGGCGAAATGCAGCTAATTTGACCATTAAAGTGCATTTATTAAGAAAATGATAGACAGAAACACATCTCTGCTATAATTTCGAGCTAACAAATAATTGTTTAGGTATTTTTCTTGTTAAATGACGGCGAAACGAGCCGCGCTCCTTTTTCCTGTTTTCACCGCTGAGCGATCACGGTGCACACAGGCAGCGACACTTTAAAAAAATAAATAAAGCCGAATTAACCATTAAAGTACATTTATTAAGAAAACGTTAGACTGACACACACCTTTTGCTATAATTTCGAGCTAACAAACAATTGTTTAGGTAAATTTCTTGTTAAATGTCGGAGGATAAAGTCGCGCTCCTCTTTCCTGTTTCTTTTTACAGACATGATCAGCCTCGGCCAGCTGTAAGTGCGCGCGCACACTGACTGACGATATGACGTCTTTGTTTTAGCTAAGGTCCTACTTGGAACATAAAATTAAAAAAGATAAATAAATTCACAGACCTTTTTTAAGACGCCAGAAAGGGAAAAATATAGTTGTGTAGGTTTTAAAAAATTTAATACCTCGTCAGATGACGTTTATTACTTTTTAATACTTTTTAATGGCCTTAATTTGTGTTAATTTCATTTACTACCTTTTACTACCTTTTACAACCCCGCGGATACCCTGTCAAAGCATTTAGATTATTAAATGTTATGGAGTAGACAAACTGGTCGCACAAAATGCGAAGACGATACAGCGTTCGGCATCTTCTGTTGATCTTAAGATAAACAATTTTCAAACGTGCTGCTCTTTTAAAGCAAGTTAACTTTGCAGGCCAAGTTGTCTAGTTTCAAACTTTTAGAAGAAACTTCAAACATTCTGTAGCTTCTTTCTGGATGAAAGAATTGCTTTAAGGAGACTTACCTTGCTGGGTTTGTCAGTCTGGGGGTCAAACACACGATCGCAAAGCCTCAAACCCGTCTCCTGACGGAGCTGCTGCAGGTACGCCCTCATTGTCTCTGAAATTAAAAGAGCAGATCACCACTAAAGTTACAAACTGATGTTTAACCGTGCTGCTACTGTGAGAAATACTAAAGAGAAGAATGTTTTTATTTATCGTTGTGACATCAACAGTCGTTTTGTCAACAGCTTTAACTGCAATACAGTAGTGCCTCATTTATAGCGGGGGGTCCGTACACTGAAGCCCCACCATAAGTGTAATACATGTACAGCAAAGTAGGAACAGTAATACAAGTACAGTACGTACTAGTTTATATACGGTATAAAGAAATATAAAGATGTTTTAAACCCTTCCCACCCTATTGAAATATTCTAAACAATGTTTCTAAACTCTGAACGCTCTAAAAGATCACAGAATGTCATGATTTCACGCTTTATGCCTCCGCTGCTCTCAGCCGCCTGCAAGCATTCTTGGCCACGCCCATTTCTCCGCACTGCACGGAGAACAGCTGATCAGCTTACTTAAAATAATTTATTATAAATAAAAAATTTCAGGCCAATCGTACGGCTCATCCATCAATCAGCCAAATGAGTGTCATGTCCAATTTTATTTTGAAAAGCCACGACAGAGCGAGTCCGAAGTAGCGAGGGATTACTGTATATTAGAAATATATTCAATGAAAAGGAGGGATTTATTATACAGATGTGGATTCCAATTCTAATTTAACAACAGGGCAGACACTAAAACAACAACAAAAAAAGTTTTAAGACCAACCTTTCATCACTTGCCTTTAAAGCTCATGAGGTTATTAGCGCAGGTATATACGTTATAGTTACAGTTATAGATACTGATCTGGATCAATATGGTGGGTGTGAGACATAATCGGTATCTTGCTGCGAATCTACTTGTTTTTATCTTTTTTAACAACTAGGGGTGCCGGATAAATCGGCCGGCTGATTTATCGGCCTCCATTTCCTTAATTTTGGGAAATTGGCCAATACTTAAATGAGAAACCGATTTTACAGATTTTTTTTATTTTATTTTAACAAAAAAAATTCTGAACTTCCTTTATAATTCAGAGCACTGCCACATGGCCAGTAAAAACACGTATGTATTGTTTCTAGGATATTGTTCAAGGGTGTTTTTCAATAAAATAATAATGGAAAATTGAAGGTGCATTGTGACCTTATAACATCTGACAATGTTGCTAAAACAAAATCGGTATCGGCCAAAATCGGTAGGTCAGACTTTTTAGAAATCGGTGATCGGCCAGAAAACTGCAATCGGTGCACCCCTATTAACAACATGACAGACAGGCAGATAAACAGACCGGCTTATACAGTATTTAGTTCAGTTATTAATAGTGAATCTCACCATCCTCCTGCTTGTTTGCAGGTTTAACATACATAGCATTAAGAGGAAATCCAGGTTCTCCAGGAATGGGGAAATTTGTAATACCCAGAGTGTACATCTCCTTCTCTCCCTGGCCCCTGGAGCTGCACTGCAAACAAAGCATAATCCAATAAATAATTTCAGTTGAATTTTATGTGCACCAAATTTACAATAAAAACAACAAACCACCCATTCCATATAACTGACACTTTACTCATTAAAGCCCATTTGTTCAGCAATGTTTCCTCAGTCTTTTATTACTTCTTTAAATGCTGCCAAGTGCTCACAACTGTTAATACGTTAGTCAAACAATATACTGTATTCAATTTACCTTCTGTAGCTTCTTCAGGCATTCAGAAATGTACAGTGTGACATAGATCAGTGTCCTGTCTGCCTCATTCTGAAATAAACACAGATTATAAAAAAATTAAAAAATTAATAAAAAAAAGTTCATCTTCTACACTGATACTATTCTGATTCTGGAAGAAAAAAAATACTGAGTAAATCCAGGCAACTATGAGAGGACTGTGTTAAGAGGAATGGGAAGCAGCAAGTCAGGGCATGTGGAGGAAAATAAAGTGCATAGCTGCCACAAGAACAAGAGAAAAAGGGAAGAACGTGCACAAAATCAACTACTTTAAAAAGATATGTCTAGTTATGTTTAGTTGAAGGACTAGATCAAGCAATTACCTATTTTATAACTCTAAAGAACCTTTTATTTGCATTCTTAAGATTAGGAAATCATTGAGTTTTGCACAAATGTTCAACTTCTTTTAAGCATTTTGTGACATTACCTTGATTTCATAGTTCTTAAAGAAAACATTGGCCTTGAAGTAGTAGATAGCTTCATCGATTATATCAGAATCAATACCTGAAAATAAAAAATATATATAAACATTTCAAGGCAAGTTCATTTAAATAGCACCACTTCAGGGCTTCGATGTGCTTTACAGAAGCAGAAAAACACGTTAAAAAAAAAACTAAATTTACGAAAGAAAATAAATATAACAAATGCACGTAAAAACACCATATTATAAACTAGTACGGTAAAACTAAAAGCCTGAACCAGTTTTTCTGGGCCCTGTTTAGGCAGGAATCTGTTCATTCTTGCAATGTTTTAAAGAGGATAGTGGGTTAACTTAGTTCAAGTCTTGATGTGACTGTCAAAATTAAAGTCCGAGTCCATAACTACACCCAGGTTTTCAGCAAACTCTTCAATTTTAAGGTACCAAAGCAGGTCCAGCTGAATGTCCATCTCTTGGACCTACTTTTTATTTGGACCAAAACAACAACTTCTGTTTGGTTGTGCTGACTCATTGATACTATGGTCATGTGGTGACACAAATATCTAGTGTCATGACACCAGAATAAAAATAAAGAGATGCTATGCCATTACAATGTGTCTTGTCAGAGAGAATGTAATTTCCTATTATTTAATTATCATCTTCTATCTTCAGTATTGATGCGTCTTACTTTGAAGTTGTCATATCTGAGCTGCTGTTCAACTTATTAACCATCTATAAACAATTCAAACTTACAGTCACGTGTTGAATTAATACTCTTTTCAGTGTTTTCATTTGTGAAACTTTAATGATATGTACTGTGTAAAACTATGGGAAGTTAAGGCTGTAGGATGCACTCTTCAGACCATATAAGGAAGTAAAGCTCGGTTGTGTATAAGGAACTAACATGCCACAACAACCCACAACTGTGCACAAAAACTAATTTAAAATAAGGCATCTACTAGCTACATTTGGTATAATTAAAAGTATCACTATAAACTCTCACCGTCTCCTCTGGCAGGTCCTTTAAACTGAGTTTTAACTGGGAGCAAGGCCATGTTCCCCACCAGCCTTGTATCGGGGACCATCAGGTTTGAGTGATAAGCCTTAAAAAAACAAAATAATTGCCGTCACTTTTAATTTTAGCAAGTATATTTCAGTTAGATAGCAAAACCCTAGCTTCACAGCTTAGTGATGGAAACCGTTTTACCAAGTACTATACGTACCAACATTGCTATAAAATTAGGATTTAACTACCGGTACTGTATTTGCGATTTTAACTTGTGAAGTATTGCTAAACACCAGATGCTAACCCAGCTAGCCAACTATGCTACATGTCTTCACAGCTAACGTTATGAGCGGAAGCTTATTCACGACTCCCATTAAAACATTTACTTCTAAATTGTAAAATATAACCTTAATCTAGTCAATTATCGTGTAGCATGTACTCACCGGCATGTTGAATGAAATAAATTAATCCCAACTGCTCAGAAAGAGAAATTCACAAGCACTTTTCAGACGCCGCTTCCGCCTATCGCGCGCCGAGCAG
>JBBPBX010048859.1:5174-25583 GCA_038048925.1 Garcialebias charrua
TATATATATATATATATATATATATATATTATATATATATATTATATATATATATATATATATTATATTGTAAGAGGGGGTGAAGAGACGACACAGGAGACAGGCTGCAGAACTTCACCTTTTAATCACATCTTACTAAACTGGCGGGAACCCGCCCAACACTGCTTTATATACCCACATAACATCCGGTCCTCTGGACCTTTCACAATAAAAGCATCCTGTAATACATTCGGTCCACTGGGTGTGAGTAGAGCCCCCTAGTGGTCCACCACACACGCCCCCCCAGAACACCCAGTAAGGTCCATCACTAGTCCCGCATTTTAGGTTTGATCAAACGACCAGAACGGCTGAACCTGGGCCCTGCAGAACCAGTCTGATGAAGTGGAGGGCTACGAGGAGGGTCTGCAGAAGATTCGGGCTCCAATGGACGTTGAGAGTTTCCGGAAGAAGGACCGCCGTCCGTTAATAATGTGGATGGAGGTCTGCCTCTGCGAGGAGCTTGGGCCGTAACAACCTGATCATCTGACATAACATGAGCTGGTTTAAGCCTATCAATACAGACAGTCTCAGTACGACCCCCTAAATCCAAAATGAAATGTTTCGGACCCGGTTGAAGAACTCGAAACGGTCCATCATACAAAGGCTGTAGTGGTGTCCTGTGTGCATTGTGTTTGACAAAAACAAATTTAGAGGACTCCAGACTCTTAGGGACAAATGACTGCGGTAAATAATGGTGTACCGGACCGGGGACACGAAAAGGGGCCTCCTGAGGTGAAAGATGGAGCAACGGTGGAGGGAACTGTGGTGAGGGTACCTCAGGTAAAAACTCACCGGGGACGCGCACAGGCTGACCGTAAACCATTTCAGCCGGGGAAGAGCTCAGGTCTTCTTTGGTTGCGGTACGCAACCCCAACAAAACCCAAGGAAGGCGGTCAATCCAGTTGTCACCGGTCAGTGCAGCACGAAGTGCAGCTTTCAATGACCTGTGAAACCGTTCACACAAACCATTAGCTTGGGGGTTGTAAGCGGTGGTCCTGTGAACGTTAGTCCCCAGACCCTTGGCCATGGTAGACCAAAGCTCCGAAACAAACTGCGGGCCCCTGTCCGATGTAATGTCTGAAGGGGGGCCGAAACGTGCAACCCAGGTAGACAAAAAGGCCCGGGCCACCACTGCAGATGTTGTGGACGTCAGAGGAACCACCTCTGGCCACCTGGTGGTCCGGTCTATCATAGTCAGCAGATGAGTAAAACCCTGTGATGGAGGCAGAGGGCCTACTAGGTCTACGTGCACATGATCAAACCGCCGACTTGGGATGGGGAAAGGTTCCAACGGTGCTTTGGTGTGTCTGTTAACCTTAGCACGCTGGCATGGGACACACGCTGCTGCCCACTCCTTAACTGCTTTACGCAGACCGGGCCAAACAAACTTTGAGCTGACCAGTTTCACAGAGGCTCTAACACCTGGGTGAGAAAGGGAATGTAAGGAGTCAAAAACGCGGCGTCGCCATGAAGCTGGAACCAGGGGGCGGGGCCTGCCTGTAGATACGTCACAGAGCAGGAGAGGACCTCCGTCATTCACCTGCCTTTCCTCCAACTCGAGGCCTGTGGGGCCGGACTGGAGCTCGAGTATTTCTGCATCGCTACGTTGGTCCGCAGCCATAGCAGAAAAATCGATGCCAACGTACACGGGAGCGATCAGCACCCGGGAGAGACAGTCAGCCACCACATTGGATTTTCCAGCCACATGCTGAATGTCTGTAGTAAATTCAGACACCGCTGCGAGGTGGCGTTGCTGGCGAGCAGACCAGGGGTCAGAAATTTTTGACATAGCAAACACCAGGGGTTTGTGGTCAACGTATGCAGTGAACTGGCGGCCTTCCAGGAAAAACCTGAAATGGCGTGTAGCCAGGTAAAGCGCCAGCAACTCTCTGTCAAAAACACTGTATTTCAGCTCATTGTCCCGCAGCGTACGGCTGAAAAATGCAAGCGGCTGCCAAACCCCGGAAACCTGCTGTTCTAACACAGCCCCCACCGCAACATCAGATGCGTCGGTTGTTAAAGCTATTTGCGCCGCTGGGGATGGATGGGCCAAAAGGGCAGCAGTGGCCAATGCAGCTTTACCCCAAAAATACACTACACGCGGTCCGTGTCCGCTCCGCTCCGCAGGTCGCAGCTGAGCAAGTCCAAAGTCCACTGCCTCCGCTCAGCTCAGGTCCGCATGGATGCGCCGCTCCAAGACGCATGCGCGGGAATTGCAAGATCGCGCGATAAATCAAGTGATAAATAATGAAGTCAGAACAAAACAATTCATTCGGTGGAAGAAGGAGAACAACAGTAAAGGCTGCCTTGATCTTCTCTCGTAAATAAGCGACAGGACATGGTTTGAGCAACAGGAAGTGATGTTTACATTTCAGAATAAAATACTTTTTTATTTATTTATTTCTTGTATTGCGTTATTAGGTGTAGTCATAGTCATAAATATAATAGTTTAGTCATAGAATAGTCATAAATGATAGTTTGACAGCATTTTTGTACAAATAAATCCGTATAGAGCTAGGATTAGTCCGCCCGTGGTGATTTTATTTTGTAAATACGGAAGTTGTGCTCGTTCCTTTTCCTGTTGGTGCGACGTAATCTTCAAAAGTTGACTCCGGCACAGCTCCGTCATCCGGCAGAAATAGAAAAATTTCTAATTTTGACGGACTGCCGTCCGCTCGCCGCAGCTCACCGCCGCCGTGCGGAGCCAGTGTACTTTATCTCATTGATTATAATGGGTGCGTATTTGCTGCGGAGGTCGGACCAGAGCGGGGCGGAGCCGGAACGCGTGTAGTGTATTTTTGGGGTTAGCATCACCAAATGCCTGTAGGCGTTCTGGTGTCCAGTCCACGCTGTCGTTGGGCTTTTTCTTTTTCAGCGCTCCATAGAGCGGACGCAGCAGGTGTGCTGCCCTGGGGAGGAAACGGTTATAGAAGTTAACCATTCCCAAAAACTCTTGTAGCGCTTTAATAGACTGGGGCTGTGGGAAATCTGACACCGCCTGCACTTTGTTTGGTAACGGGACGGCACCACTTGCGGAAATGCGGTGGCCCAAAAAGTCAATGACTGGCAGCCCAAATTGGCATTTCGCTGTGTTTACAATCAGGCCATGTGCTGCCAGGCGCTGAAAAACCTCACGGAGGTGGGACATGTGCTGCTCAGCTGAGCTGCTAGCCACCAGGATGTCGTCCAAGTACACAAATACGAAGGACAGACCCCTTAGGACTGAATCCATCAACCGCTGAAATGTTTGTGCTGCACCTTTAAGACCAAAAGGCATGCGCAAAAACTCAAACAGGCCGAAAGGCGTGATAACAGCGGTCTTAGGGACATCCTCCACATGCACAGGAACCTGGTGGTATCCCCGTACTAAATCTACTTTAGAAAAAATGGAGGTCCCAGCCAGGTGCACTGAAAAATCCTGGATGTGGGGGATGGGGTAACGATCGTTCTCTGTGATGTTATTGAGGCGGCGGAAATCTCCACATGGCCGCCATTTGCCATCTGCCTTGGGCACCATGTGGAGGGGGGAGGCCCACGGACTGTTTGAGCGCTGCACGATGCCTAAACGCTCCATGTTAGCAAACTCTTCCTGTGCTATTGCTAGCTTAGTAGCATCGAGGCGGCGTGCACGTGCGAACACCGGGGGCCCCTTTGTGGGAATATAATGTTCGACCCCATGTTTTGTGTTTGTGGTTGCAAAATCAGGAACAGTCAGCGAGGGAAACTCAGACAATAAACGCTGAAACACATTACCCGAAGCTAAAAAGTTAGCATGCATTAAAGGCCCAGCTCCTCGCGTCTTACAAGGCAGTGACGAAAAAGACACAGCGTCGATCAAACGTCTGTTAGCAATGTCAACAAGGAGCCCGTGAGCACAAAGAAAATCAGCCCCTAAAATAGGGACCGAGCTAGCAGCTACCACAAAGTTCCACCGGAAGTCTCGTTCATGGAAACGTACAGTCACCAACCTTTCGCCAAACGTCTTGACGGGAGAGCCATTCGCCGCGGTTAGCTGTGGCCCGCAGCCTTCAGCCAACCTGTCGGAGCCAGTCGGGGGGACGAGGCTCCTCTGCGACCCAGAGTCCACGAGGAACCGCCTCCCTGACTTCGAGTCCTCGATGAAAAGCAGCCTTTCCTTCTCGCCAACGGCCGCGACTGCTAGCGGCTGCTGGCGGTCTCGTTTCCCTGCGGCTTGAAGCTGCACGGCGGGACGCACCGTCGTGCTTTGGCGCCAAAACGCGCGTGGAAGAAACAATGCGCGGGACCTGCCCGCCTGCGGCTAGTGACTCCTGCCACCACCGCTGGCTCGTCCGGCGCTGTGTGCGTCGCTCGAAACTCGGGCGCTGCTGGAGATCCAGGGACCACCGCCTGTACCGCGAAGGTCCTCGCGGTTAGAATGATGCGGTCGGCTTCTTCGGCCAGCGAGCGGTAGTCCTTCTCCTGCAGAAACGGGGAATTGGCCAGGGCGGTTCGCACAGGAGCTGGAAGCTGGCGGAGGACGAGGTGGCGGAAGAGGAACTCGCAGTCGTCAGATCCCCGCAAGGACAACATGCTCTCCACGAGCTCGAGGGCTGTGCCGTCTCCCAAACCGGAGAAGGAAAATAGTTTCTCAGCGCGCTCCGCCTCTGAGAGTGTGTAGCGCCGCAGAAGAAGCTTCTTGAGGGCGTCGTACTTTTCTTGTGCAGGAGGGTTTCGTAGTAGGCTCATCACCCGCTGGGTTGTCAGCGGATCCAGCGAAGCAACCACATGGTGGTATTTGGTGTCGTCAACAGAAATCCCGCGAAGAGCAAACTGTGATTCGATGTGCGCGAACCACGACTCAGGCGCGTGCAGCCAGAAGTCCGGGATTTTAACGGCCACCGAAAAAGCGAGCGGGGCCGCCTGTGTAGATTCCACAGCCGTGGACAGCTGAAAAGAGCTGGCTGAAGCGTCAGGTGTCGACATATTCAGTTCACGAGGGTCACCAGTGTAAGAGGGGGTGAAGAGACGACACAGGAGACAGGCTGTAGAACTTCACCTTTTAATCACATCTTACTAAACTGGCGGGAACCCGCCCAACACTGCTTTATATACCCACATAACATCCGGTCCTCTGGACCTTTCACAATAAAAGCATCCTGTAATACATTCGGTCCACTGGGTGTGAGTAGAGCCCCCTAGTGGTCCACCACACTATCAGAGAGAGTCAGAGAGAGTCAGAGAGTCTTTATTGTCATTTGCACCGCATGTGGTACATGTGATGAAAACGAGATTATGTACACGGGGTCCCAGTTACATCCAACAACAAATGCAAGAGAAAAACAGTAATAACATCTAGAATTAACTAAGAGAAACATCAACTAGTAATACACTAAGCCCTAATGTAGTGGAAAAACATCATTATAAACAGCAGCACGAACATGAGTCTGTATGAGCAGATGGTCACAGATGAACACAGCAACAAGAAAACAGATCAGCATCAGCATGATGTGATATTTTGCAGTGTTTATTTTTATTTTATTTTTATTTATTCATGAGTCTAACAGCCTCAGGGTAGAAGCTGTTCCTCAGTCTAGTGGTTCTACATTTGATGCTCCTCAACCTCCGTCCTGAGGGGAGTGGGGCAAAGAGTGAGTGTGCTGGGTGAGTGAGGTCTTTCATGATGCAGGTGGCTCTTTTCCTGCATCTGGAGGTGTAAATGTCTGTGATGGTGGGGAGACTGACTCCAACAGACTTCTGTGCAGCCTTCACCACTCTCTGTAGAGCTTTCCTCTCTGCAACTGTGCAGCCTCCATGCCACACGTTGATGCTGGAGCACAGGATGCTCTCCACTGCACACCTGTAGAAGGAGGTGAGAACTGGGCTGCTCAGACCAGCTCGTCTCAGCCGTCTGAGGAAGTAGAGTCTCTGATGACCTTTCTTGATCAGGCTGGTGGTGTTGTTGCTCCAGCTGAGGTTATCATTCAAGTGTACACCCAAGTATTTGTAGCTGGAGACCACCTCCACCGCAGATCCACCTATGTTCAGTGGGGCATGGGTGTGTTTGTTCCTTCTGAAGTCCACAATCATCTCCTTTGTCTTCTTCACATTCATGTGAAGATTATTCTCTTTGCACCAGCTCTCCAGGTGTTCCACCTCCTGTCTGTAGCTGGACTCATCATTGTTTGTGATGCATCCCACCACCGCTGTATCATCTGCAAACTTAACAATATGACAGCCTGGATGTGTGGCTGTACAATCATATGTGAGCAGAGTGAACAGAAGAGGGCTCAGCACACATCCTTGAGGAGAGCCAGTGCTGAGGGTTATGGTGGAGGAGGAGAAGTTGTGGATCTTCACGGACTGTGGTCTGTTTGTTAAGAAGTCTAGTACCCAGTTACAAATGGAGGGGCTTAGTCCAAGTGTGGATAGTTTGTCTATCAGAGTTTGGGGGATCATGGTGTTGAAGGCAGATGTGAAGTCCACAAAGAGCAGACGCACGTATGAGTCCTTCTGATCCAGGTGGGTGAGAGCAGTGTGGACCACAGAGGAGATGGCGTCCTCTGTTGATCGGTTCTCACGGTATGCATATTGATGAGGGTCCTCGTTGATGTTGACGGTTGTCTTGATGTGGGACATGACCAGTTTCTCAAAACATTTAGCGACTATCGGGGTGAGGGCCACTGGTCTATAGTCATTCAGACCAGTCACTGTGGAGCTCTTTGGGACTGGGATGATGGTGGCGGTCTTCAGGCAGGTGGGAACTGACTCCAGTGAAAGTGAGGTGGTGAAGATGTCAGCCAGCACCTCACAGAGCTGGTCCGCACATTCCTTCAGAACTTTCCCTGGGATGTTGTCTGGTCCGGTTGCTTTATGAGGGTTGATCCTTCTGAGACTGCCTCTCACTTCTGCTGCGGTCACTCTGAGATGCTCTTCATCTGGTGATGAGGTGAGTCTGGTGCTAGCTGGTCTGTTTGGATCATCAAAACGTGCATAAAACTTATTGAGGGCATCAGGCAGAGATGGGTCCCTGGGGCATTGTTTGTTCTTGCCTTTGTAATCTGTTATGCATTTAATACCCTTCCACATGCTCCGTGGGTCTTGTGAGGTGAACTGTCCCTCGATCCTCTGTGCATACGTGGCCTTGGCCTTCTTAATGCCATCCTCCAGTTCTTTCCTGCTCTTTCTCAGCTCCTCTGTATCTCCGGACTTGAATGCAGTGTCCCTGGCTGCTAGCAGGGTGCGGACTTCTTTATTTAACCAGGGTTTTCTGTTTGGGTAAGATTTAACATATTTTTTTTATGGATACATTTTCACAGCATGTGCTGATGTAACCCAAAACTGAGGAAGCATAAAGTTCCAGATTGATTGATTGATTGATGTTTATTCATTCATTTTAAAAGAACAATACAAGACAGTTTCATCAGATACAAGAATACAAGTAGGATAAAATGAAGATCAACTGAACTCCCTTCAGTAGCTGCCTCCCTGAAAACAGACCAGTCTGTCTTCGCAAAACAGTCTTTCAGCATGGGGGTACCATCTTGAAGCCACAGTTTGATCTCTCTTTGTTTATTATGAGTGAGTCAGATTTGTTTAGTCTCAAACTTGTCCTAAATGCTGATGGGATGTTTTTTTCAAGTAGGAAGTCGGTCCCAGCAGTTCTTCCTCTGATTTTATCCTCAAACGGTGTCTCTATTGAGTTTGTTGATTCCTAATATTTGGTATCCTGGTCGATTCACATCTCTCTTTTAAACTCCACATGGAAAACCTGGTAAAGAAACTGAAAGTTAAACTGGGTTTCTTTTTCAGAAACAGATCATGTCTAACTGAATGCTAGGAAACACCTTGTATCTGTGACTTTCCTTCCCTCCATTGATTACGGTGACATTCTCTACATGAACGCTCCTACAAGCACCCTGCGGATGTTGGATGTTGTCTATCATGGTGCACTAAGATTCATAACTGGTTGTGATTATCGTACCCACCACTGCACCCTGTATTCACTGGTTAACTGGACATCATTAACCTCACACAGACTCTTCCACTGGTACATTTTCATCTTTAAATCACTTCTTGGTCTGCTGCCCTCATACATCTCCTCCTACATGTCTCTGCGTGAGTGCAGCTACAGCGTGCGCTCTCAGGACATGATTACCTGCAGTGTTTCGTCAGTGAGGACTGAACTTGGCAAAAGGGCCTTCTCCTACTCCGCTCCTGCTTCCTGGAATATCTTACAAAAAGACTTAAAAGGTTGGCTGACATGATTTTTGAACTTTGCATAAAATGTTACAACACATATATCTTTTATCATTCAACTATGTTCGTTGTTGCAAACAAAATGATAATTTAATGAAAATTTGTTTAAAAAGTGAGTTTAAAATTTGCGCTTTCTTCACGGGACATCCGGTATACTTCCGCTTGCTAATTTTGTGACGTCAGCGCAGGAATGTCTCTTAGAACTCCCCTTATACACAACAATAGCGCACGATATAGAAACCGACGAATTTAGCAATCTAAGTGAAGATTTGAGTGATTTGTCTTCAGTTTGGGAAGCCGAAGTTAGTTCAGGGGGTTGAACAAGAAACAGCAGGTTCTGCCTTACCTTCAGGGGGAGTGGAGCGAGGGGGACAGCTTTGTTTGTTTTGTCCAGTCTTGACGAAGTATTTCATCTTTTGGGAAAGTGAAAAGGCTCACTTGTTCACTGATGAAACACCCAAATGCGACCCAACGTAACGGCATTTTTCAAGTTATACAAAAAAAAAAATAGACAAACGTGCAGAAAATGAATCTGCGTTCTATACGCAGCCGCAGACTGAGCGCTGACGTCACAGATGTTGCATTCGCGTGTAATCGGATTTCCCGTGAATAAACACGGCGCAAAGTTTAAAATCACTTTAAAATCAAAATTAAATTGATTTATCATTTTGCTTGTACAAACGAACATATTTGAATGATACAACACAACATATATATGTTGAGCAATTTTATGCATAGTTCAAACATCATGTCAGTGGACCTTTAAAGCTCTCGGCCTTGACTTCTCTGGTTTTAGGAATCTGTTGGAATCCTGGCAAAAACCAATGCAGATATGTTCCTGAACTTCTACATCTACCTTATAATGTTTTGATACTTTAATATTTTGTTTTAATTTGTAAAAAAAAAAAAAAATAAAAAAATCTCTTTCTTATGTTTGTCTATTGTATTAAGGAAATGTCTACCGTTATTGTTGTCATTATTCTTTGTAGCAGGTCTCTCTTGTAAATGAGTCCTCGAGGCTCAATGAGATTAAAGCTTCAGTATGTAGCTTTTTTTATGAACATATTTCTTCACTCTGTCACTACCTCCTGACAGACTGATGTTAGCCAGGTAATCTCTGAAAAAAAAAAAAAAAAATATTGTCCCCTTGCTTCTCCAGGTGGTAAATAAGCATTTCTAAAAAGAAAAGGTGACCCACCATTTTCCAGCCAATAAAAACAGAGTTTGTAACCAGCCAATAAAAACAGAGCTTGAATTTGAATCAGCCAATAAAAACAGAGCTTGAATTTGAAATTTAACAGACCACAAGGGGGCAGAGCCATATATGGCTCTGAGGGGGAGGGATCAGAATGCTTTGCCTGTTGAAAATATTTCTAAGTGCTGCAGTTCTACAGAAACTGCATACTGAACCTTTAACCTGACTAAATAAAGGTTGAATGAATGAATGAGTCACATTTTTAGGAGGTATTTTTTTGGGGTTAAAGTTTCTGGTTGTTTTTATTACCATCAAGAAGCCCAAGTCATAATCAGAACCATGTCATCTCTGCCAATGAAGCGTATGTTTGGGTTAACTGAGCGCTGGGTGAGAAGGCTGCAGCTGCTCCAAGGACACCTGAACTCCGGGGCTTTTTTCTCTCCCATCACTGGTTTTCATGGTACAGTCTATACATGTGAAATGTGTTTATTTGTGTAACTGCATTTATTAATTCCGGTTAAAAATCTGCCATTGAGTGTGGTTTTCTCCAACAACTATCTTTAAACTTTCAGACATTTTCTCAAACAGAACAAACGATAAAATAACTTTTTAGTCAGGTTCATATTTAATATTTCACAACATTTACAATTTAAATAAAACTCCTCCAAGAGGACAAACAGCTGTTTGACACGACGCTCGTTCTTAAACTGATTGATCTGGAACATCGCTGACCCGTTTCACAGACCCAACAGAACTTCTTTAGTTATGCTCGTAAGAAAAGAAGTTTGATTGAAGAAATAATCCATAAAAGAAGCCTCAGACAGTTCAAAGGTTTTTTTAGGTCTGGAACAGAAATTAAAGAGAAAATATTGAATTTGTGCAGTTTTTCCTACAGAAAGGCTCCGGGGTTCGATCGAGGCTCTTTCAGGTTCCTGTACTTGTGTGTGAGCCAAACTCCGAGGATCTGAAACACAAACAGGTCTTTGGGTCAGAGTTGAGCTCAGAACCAGGACGTTTCAGACGGAGTCGCGGTTCTGACCTCCGTGAAGCTGAAGAAGAGGCCGATGCCTCCGGTGAAGCGCAGAACCTCTCCGGCGTACGTCTGCAGGATGGACGAACAGCTGACGCACGACTGAGGGGAGCTGAAGCATTGCTGGAAGAAGAAGAAGAACACGCTCAGGCCCGGTCGGAGCTGCGAGGCAGAACCAATGACTGTTTCCTCACCGCGGGGCAGGAAGCATTGAAGTTGACGGAGGAGTAGCCGCAGCAGTCCAGAGTCTTCTCCACGTCCTTCTGAGTCGACTCCGATCGGTTCCAGCCCACCTCCAGCAGCTGGTTCTGAAGGAGAAGACTGATCATGGTTCTGGTTCTGAAGGAGGTGGTGTTATGTTGGTTTTACTCGTGTTAGCAAAATAGCTCATGGGAAACTTTAGATTTAATGAATGATGGACGTGGACACCTGAAGGCCAGCTGATTCAAGATGGCCACCAGAGCTAATGAATCCAAAAACTATGATCAGATCCAAGCCCCGAGTCGTCACAGGACCCTGACCCGAGTCGTCACAGGGCCCTGACCCGAGTCGTCACAGGGCCCTGACCCGAGTCGTCACAGGGCCCTGACCCGAGTCGTCACAGGACCCTGACCCGAGCCGTCACAGAACCCTGCAGATTCCCTTCTGGACTCAAACCTTTGAAACAGAATAAATTCTGTTCCCGATTAGGGCTTTAACAGACTACTCGAGTAATCGACATATCGATTACTTGGACCTCTATCGAGTTTTTTAACGTCACGTCGAGTATTCGTAGTGACGTCATCACGTCACAGTTACAGAACAGAATATGAATCAACTTCTTGTTTGGAGCACGTTGCGAACCGGTGTTACACCATATTCTGTGACCACCATAGTATATTGTGACCGTAGGGGGCGGTATTGCATGAATTGTTGCAGGTCACAGAACGTGGTGTAACACCGGGTCCAATTCACCGAACCAGAACCAGCTTCCTCTGACCTTGTTTCACAAATAAAAGGCAACAAATATTAATCTCTAAAACTAAACCTAATGCGCAGCACCACAGGCGGTGGTGCGGGGTGGTCAACCGCCCCACTGCATTTAGTTTCGTTTTTGACGTGCCGCACATTTTTTTTCACTTTTGCAGCTTAATAACAATAATGAACAGTTTTGGGTTTCCTGTGACTTATTTGCTGTAAGATAAATGGTAGGAGGAGCCTAATATATGCTCCCAATGTTTTGTTGGTCTTTTTTTTGTAAATAAGAAATTACTTCTTTTTTTTGTGCCGGTTTTAATTAGTTAATTATTTTTTGCATCTTGAGATCCTATGACATCATCAGCTACTCGAGCTCTACTCGAGTATTATTATGTTGATGTCGAGTTAAAAAATGATGTAGTCGTTCAACCCCTATTCCCGACCAGTTTTCCTTCCAGATCAAAGGCAAATGGACTCACCTGTTGGTCTTTGTTCAGAGCCAGGCAGGCGCAGGAGATGGAGAACTGCAGCACGAAGACCAGGAACAGGATGATCATGTACTGGTTCTGGTTCAGGAACTAACAGAACAGAGTGAAAAACCAGACAAAGACCAGCCCGTTGGACCAGAAGGATACGAAGAAGAGCAGGACTTGCTGGTGATTCATGGCGCCACACAGACCCACGAAGGCCACCAGCAGGAGGAAGGCCCCCACCCCGATGACCCCCGCCACCGCGCCGATGCTGGAGACCAGACCGAACCACTTCCCCCAGGCCGCCACACCCACCAGGAGCAGACTCACCATCTGGAGGGCAGAGGACCACATTCTGCTTCAGGTTCTGTCCCGCCGCCCACATTGGACCACGGTTACAGAACCCAGAGGAAATTTTCATTTTTCAACTTTCGTCAGCTTGGCCTCATTTCTAATTTCTCTAACATCCCATAATTCTTCTTCTTTTGGCTGTTCCCTCTCCAGGGGTCACCACAGCCAGTCATCCTCCTCCATCTCACTCTGTCCTCACTCCATGTCCTCTCTAACTGCATCCATATATCTCCTCTGTCTTTTTCCTGGCAGCTACATTTCTAACATCCTACCAATATAACCACTGTCCCTCCTCTGGACATGTCCAAACCACTGTCCCTCCTCTGGACATGTCCAAACCACTGTCCCTCCTCTGGACATGTCCAAACCACTGTCCCTCCTCTGGACATGTCCAAACCACTGTCCCTCCTCTGGACATGTCCAAACCACTGTCCCTCCTCTGGACATGTCCAAACCACTGTCCCTCCTCTGGACATGTCCAAACCACTGTCCCTCCTCTGGACATGTCCAAACCACTGTCCCTCCTCTGGACATGTCCAAACCACTGTCCCTCCTCTGGACATGTCCAAACCACTGTCCCTCCTCTGGACATGTCCAAACCACTGTCCCTCCTCTGGACATGTCCAAACCACTGTCCCTCCTCTGGACATGTCCAAACCACTGTCCCTCCTCTGGACATGTCCAAACCACTGTCCCTCCTCTGGACATGTCCAAACCACTGTCCCTCCTCTGGACATGTCCAAACCACTGTCCCTCCTCTGGACATGTCCAAACCACTGTCCCTCCTCTGGACATGTCCAAACCACTGTCCCTCCTCTGGACATGTCCAAACCACTGTCCCTCCTCTGGACATGTCCAAACCACTGTCCCTCCTCTGGACATGTCCAAACCACTGTCCCTCCTCTGGACATGTCCAAACCACTGTCCCTCCTCTGGACATGTCCAAACCACTGTCCCTCCTCTGGACATGTCCAAACCACTGTCCCTCCTCTGGACATGTCCAAACCACTGTCCCTCCTCTGGACATGTCCAAACCACTGTCCCTCCTCTGGACATGTCCAAACCACTGTCCCTCCTCTGGACATGTCCAAACCACTGTCCCTCCTCTGGACATGTCCAAACCACTGTCCCTCCTCTGGACATGTCCAAACCACTGTCCCTCCTCTGGACATGTCCAAACCACTGTCCCTCCTCTGGACATGTCCAAACCACTGTCCCTCCTCTGGACATGTCCAAACCACTGTCCCTCCTCTGGACATGTCCAAACCACTGTCCCTCCTCTGGACATGTCCAAACCACTGTCCCTCCTCTGGACATGTCCAAACCACTGTCCCTCCTCTGGACATGTCCAAACCACTGTCCCTCCTCTGGACATGTCCAAACCACTGTCCCTCCTCTGGACATGTCCAAACCACTGTCCCTCCTCTGGACATGTCCAAACCACTGTCCCTCCTCTGGACATGTCCAAACCACTGTCCCTCCTCTGGACATGTCCAAACCACTGTCCCTCCTCTGGACATGTCCAAACCACTGTCCCTCCTCTGGACATGTCCAAACCACTGTCCCTCCTCTGGACATGTCCAAACCACTGTCCCTCCTCTGGACATGTCCAAACCACTGTCCCTCCTCTGGACATGTCCAAACCACTGTCCCTCCTCTGGACATGTCCAAACCACTGTCCCTCCTCTGGACATGTCCAAACCACTGTCCCTCCTCTGGACATGTCCAAACCACTGTCCCTCCTCTGGACATGTCCAAACCACTGTCCCTCCTCTGGACATGTCCAAACCACTGTCCCTCCTCTGGACATGTCCAAACCACTGTCCCTCCTCTGGACATGTCCAAACCACTGTCCCTCCTCTGGACATGTCCAAACCACTGTCCCTCCTCTGGACATGTCCAAACCACTGTCCCTCCTCTGGACATGTCCAAACCACTGTCCCTCCTCTGGACATGTCCAAACCACTGTCCCTCCTCTGGACATGTCCAAACCACTGTCCCTCCTCTGGACATGTCCAAACCACTGTCCCTCCTCTGGACATGTCCAAACCACTGTCCCTCCTCTGGACATGTCCAAACCACTGTCCCTCCTCTGGACATGTCCAAACCACTGTCCCTCCTCTGGACATGTCCAAACCACTGTCCCTCCTCTGGACATGTCCAAACCACTGTCCCTCCTCTGGACATGTCCAAACCACTGTCCCTCCTCTGGACATGTCCAAACCACTGTCCCTCCTCTGGACATGTCCAAACCACTGTCCCTCCTCTGGACATGTCCAAACCACTGTCCCTCCTCTGGACATGTCCAAACCACTGTCCCTCCTCTGGACATGTCCAAACCACTGTCCCTCCTCTGGACATGTCCAAACCACTGTCCCTCCTCTGGACATGTCCAAACCACTGTCCCTCCTCTGGACATGTCCAAACCACTGTCCCTCCTCTGGACATGTCCAAACCACTGTCCCTCCTCTGGACATGTCCAAACCACTGTCCCTCCTCTGGACATGTCCAAACCACTGTCCCTCCTCTGGACATGTCCAAACCACTGTCCCTCCTCTGGACATGTCCAAACCACTGTCCCTCCTCTGGACATGTCCAAACCACTGTCCCTCCTCTGGACATGTCCAAACCACTGTCCCTCCTCTGGACATGTCCAAACCACTGTCCCTCCTCTGGACATGTCCAAACCACTGTCCCTCCTCTGGACATGTCCAAACCACTGTCCCTCCTCTGGACATGTCCAAACCACTGTCCCTCCTCTGGACATGTCCAAACCACTGTCCCTCCTCTGGACATGTCCAAACCACTGTCCCTCCTCTGGACATGTCCAAACCACTGTCCCTCCTCTGGACATGTCCAAACCACTGTCCCTCCTCTGGACATGTCCAAACCACTGTCCCTCCTCTGGACATGTCCAAACCACTGTCCCTCCTCTGGACATGTCCAAACCACTGTCCCTCCTCTGGACATGTCCAAACCACTGTCCCTCCTCTGGACATGTCCAAACCACTGTCCCTCCTCTGGACATGTCCAAACCACTGTCCCTCCTCTGGACATGTCCAAACCACTGTCCCTCCTCTGGACATGTCCAAACCACTGTCCCTCCTCTGGACATGTCCAAACCACTGTCCCTCCTCTGGACATGTCCAAACCACTGTCCCTCCTCTGGACATGTCCAAACCACTGTCCCTCCTCTGGACATGTCCAAACCACTGTCCCTCCTCTGGACATGTCCAAACCACTGTCCCTCCTCTGGACATGTCCAAACCACTGTCCCTCCTCTGGACATGTCCAAACCACTGTCCCTCCTCTGGACATGTCCAAACCACTGTCCCTCCTCTGGACATGTCCAAACCACTGTCCCTCCTCTGGACATGTCCAAACCACTGTCCCTCCTCTGGACATGTCCAAACCACTGTCCCTCCTCTGGACATGTCCAAACCACTGTCCCTCCTCTGGACATGTCCAAACCACTGTCCCTCCTCTGGACATGTCCAAACCACTGTCCCTCCTCTGGACATGTCCAAACCACTGTCCCTCCTCTGGACATGTCCAAACCACTGTCCCTCCTCTGGACATGTCCAAACCACTGTCCCTCCTCTGGACATGTCCAAACCACTGTCCCTCCTCTGGACATGTCCAAACCACTGTCCCTCCTCTGGACATGTCCAAACCACTGTCCCTCCTCTGGACATGTCCAAACCACTGTCCCTCCTCTGGACATGTCTAAACCACTGTCCCTCCTCTGGACATGTCTAAACCACTGTCCCTCCTCTGGACATGTCTAAACCACTGTCCCTCCTCTGGACATGTCTAAACCACTGTCCCTCCTCTGGACATGTCTAAACCACTGTCCCTCCTCTGGACATGTCTAAACCACTGTCCCTCCTCTGGACATGTCTAAACCACTGTCCCTCCTCTGGACATGTCTAAACCACTGTCCCTCCTCTGGACATGTCAAACCACTGTCCCTCCTCTGGACATGTCCAAACCACTGTCCCTCCTCTGGACATGTCAAACCACTGTCCCTCCTCTGGACATGTCCAAACTATCACAGTCTGACCTCGCAAATGACCCCTGAAACTTTTCTCCATCCACTCTCCCATCTACTCCGTCTTGCTACGACTTTCATCCTTCTTCTTTCAAGTGCATACCTCCACCTCTCTAAGTTCTCTTCCACCTGTTCCCTGTTCTCACCACAGACCACGTCATCTGCAAACATCATAGTCCATGGGGATTCCTGTCTAAATCTTCATCCAGATCCTTCCAAAATGTATCTTTCTTCTCCACATCACATCCAACCTGTGGAGAATAACCACTGACGATGTTCCCAGACCTAATTCTACCTTCAGACACATCACCCTATCTGACTCTCTTTTCACCTCTACTACATTCTTTGCCAACTCCTTCAGGACCACCCCTACTCCATTGCTCTTTCTATCCACACCATGGTAAAACCCTGCTCCAATGCTGCGAGCCTTGCTGCCCTTCCACTTGGTCTCTAGGACATAAAAACATCTACCTTCCTTCTCTGCATCATGTCAGCCAGCTCTCTACCTTTGCCTGTTATTGTCCCCACATTTAGAGTTGCAACCCTCAGTCCTACATTCTTGGCTTTCCTTTTCTCCCTCTGTCTCCTGACACGTTTCCCTCCTCGTGGGCTCAAACAAACATCCCGTATCAATCAATAATTAATAATCACTGCTTGCTTGTCCCAAATAATCCAGTTGTTTTGGTATTTGAACAGTTTTAAGAAGTTACTAAGCATTACAATTAAAAAGACATTTCTGTCAGAACTCGTCCTCCATTTTCTCCTTTTGCTTCTCTGGCTTGGAAGGTTTGCGGGTCCCGTTTTATTCTGAAAGTCTTAGCCTGCTTCCTGTCTCAGGAGATTTTGTTCCTTTAAAATCTTTAGAGAAACTTGTTCCTGTTCTGGGGCCATAAACATATTTTGAAGTAAAACTTGATCTTTCAAGACAAATGTCACAAAATGCTTCTCAACAAAACAAAAAAAAAAAAAACATTTGGTTTTCGAGTGAATAAACAAAATCAAAACCAAATTAAATACGTTGAAATTTAAATTAAGGTCCGGCTCTGCTTCCGTCCAGAACTAATTAGGATTTTAACAAAACAATAAAACACATTTCATCCTGAAAAAAGTTTTTGAATCCATTTTTAAAAAAGGGACTTTAAAAATCCAAACGTGGACAAAGATCAGCTGCTGGACGTCCTGAAGGACAAAGACAGGAAGTCCTGGAAGACAACGTCCTCAGGAAACGTCTGCTTGTCGCTGATCAGGGAGGAGAAACGCTACATTTGTCACCAGAGGACACTGTACGGCAAGCCCTGTGTGCATTTATTCTGTCTCTTTTGACATGGACTAGTTACGCATTTGGTCACGCTAGTTCAACCAAGTTCAACCAGCTAGTTGGAGCACAAGTCAACTAGTCGGCCATTTTATGCATCCAAAACAAAGGACTAAATCACTGGACCAAACAAGTTAACTGAGTAGAGTTAACTAGTCATCATGATCCAATAGTGAAAAATAAGATTATAAAATGCTCACTAGTTGTCGAGTTATTGTGTAGGTGGACTAGTTAACTGATGCAAACAGTGAAACTAGTTGACTAAAATATTTACCACTCAACTAGTTGGCCATTTTTTTTATCCCAACTAGTTTATTTATTTAAACAAAGTTGCAAATCACTGGACAAAACAAGTTAGGTGAGTAAAGTTAACTAGTCATCATGATCCAACTAGTGAAAAATAAGATTATAAAATGCTCACTAGTTGTCGAGTTATTGTGTGCGTGGACTAGTTAACTGATGCAAAGTAAACAGTGAAACTAGTTAACGATTTACCACTCAACTAGTTGGCCATTTTGTATCCCAACTAGTTTAAGGCATAAATTACTGGACCAAACAAGTTAACCGAGTACAGTTAACAAGTCATCATGAACCATCTAGTAAAAAATAAGATTATAACATGCTCACTAGTTGCTGAGTTATTGTTATGTGCGTGGACTAATTAACTAATGCAAAGAAAACAGTGAAACTAGTTAACTAAAATATTTTCCACTCAACTAGATGGCCATTTTCTGCATCCAAGTCCCAACTAGTTTATTTATTTAAACAAGTAAATCACTGGATCAAACAAGTTAGCCGAGTAGAGTTAACTAGTTATCATGATCCAACTACTGAAAAATAAGATTATAAAATGCTCACTAGTTGTCGAGTTATTATGTGCGTGGACTAGTTACTGATGCAAAGTAAACAGTGAAACTAGTTAACTAATATATTTTCCACTCAACTAGTCGGCTATTTTCCGCATCCAAGTCCCAACTAGTTTATTTATTTAAACTAAGGACTAAATCACTGGACCAAACAAGTTTAGGTGAGTAAAGTTAACTAGTCATCATCAACCATCTAGTTGAAAATAAGATTATAAAATGCTCACTAGTTGCTAAGTTATTGTTATGTGCGTGGACTAATTAACTAATGCAAAGTAAACAGTGAAACTAGTTAACTAAAATATTTTCCACTCAACTAGTCGGCCATTTTTCTGCATCCAAGTCCCAACTACTGTAGTTTATTTATTTAAACAAGTAAATCACTGGACCAAACAAGTTAACTGTCATACAAATTAGTCATAAAACTAGTCAAAAATAAGATTATAAAATGCTCACTAGTTGCTGAGTTATTGAACTAACCAATGCAACGTAAACAGTGAAACAAGTAAACCAAAATAGTTCCCACTCAACTAGTTGGCACATTTTTGTTTTTACTTGTCAACAGTGTGTCTGAACTCGACACAACTAGTGTGACTCAGTTTGGCCTTATAGTCGAAATAGTTCCACTGGTCAACAATAATTTCCTGCGGGATCAATAAAGTTCTATCGTATCTTTACTAGTTGACTACTGTACTTTGCAGTAGTCATCTAGATAGTTGTGCTGACTAGTTGGTTTAACAGTTAACTTGGTCAACAGACACAGAATGCTTGTACAAACTTTGCTGCCAGTTTTCTGGAGCTGATCAGACTTTTCTTCTTCCACCTCCCAGGTGACACATCATCATCATCATCATCATCATCATCATGCTGATAAACAGCAGCTCCGGTGCACGGCGGCGTGCACGCGCGCTGTGGAACAGAGCGGCCCTTTATTGTGGTCAGCAGCTCATTAGTTAAAGGTGTAGGTCAGACTCAGTCAGTGCAGCTCCTGTTAGAAAGTTCTTCATGAATCCTCCTCAGATCAACTCACCACGTACAGGATGTTGAGCGCACAAAGCGCGTGTTTGGCGCAGAAGAATCCTCCGCAAACCATCGCTGCGGAACGTGAAGCTTCTCTGGATGTCGCTGCTGGGTCTGGTCGGGTCTGCTGCTGCTGGGAGCCGGACTCTGTTTCCTGGAGCGGATGCTGCGCTCTGATTGGTCAGCTCGGGTGACTCACCTGCAGCAGGTGACGCAGGTGATTAGCGACGAACTCTGACCCGACAAGGTTAATATTTACCTAAAGAAACGGACTCTTTGCGGTTAGTGAACGCATCACGACCTTTCAAAGTAAAAGCCTCAGACCTTCAGTTGAATATATATATATATATATATATATATATATATATATATATATATATATATATATATATATATATATATATATATATATATATATATATATATATATAATATATATATATATATATATATATATATATATATATATATATTATATATATATATATATATATATATATATATATATATATATATATATATATATATATATATATATATATATATATATATATATATATATATATATATATATATATATATATATATATATAGTATATATATATTTTTATACATTCTGTTCTAAATTGATTTTGTTTGTAACCCAACAGAAAACACAAAAATCTGAACTAAACTGATAAAAACAACAACATTGAGGTGTGAGGAAATTCCATCATAATGTAAAATAAATTAGAATAAAGAAACAAAACAAGCACGACCAAATTATTTTTATTTAGGAAATTTAGACAGTTTTAATCTTCTGTATAAACATTTAAATAAAGTTTGAGTTTAAATTGCTTTGGTGGAAAACTGACAAGTTTTATTAAATGAGATACATTGACAATAACAACAATAATATAAA